>CM074721.1:264469742-264592242 GCA_037306005.1 Rhinophrynus dorsalis | reverse complement strand
TTGATATATAGTGCTACCATGACCTTCTTCCTCCATTTTAATTTGACAAATATTGCTCCCCTTTGACATATTAATCCACCTTTATAATTCGACATATAGTGCTCCCATGACCTTCTTTCTCCATTTTAATTCAGCAAATATTGCTCACATATGAAATTGTTTATTCTCCATTTGTATTCAACATACCCTGTTGTATATGTATTGTATGAGTAGCCATTTGAGTACCAGAGAGGTAGCAATGCATTGCAATGAGTTTGCTACACCTCTGGTACTCAAAGGGTTAATAGGCAAAGTATACATTATGTGTTTTATGTTGCATTTTATTTAAAGAAAAAGTTCAGACCTCAAGGGGGTATCATTACCCCTCCTGATACCCCCTAGCATTGATCACCTATCCAGTAGGATAGGTGATCAATGCGAGCGACAATTGCCGGCATTTTCACTAAAGCCCATATAACATATGTTACATATGTTATATGTGCTTTCTTATTATAATTATTGTTACAGTTATTTAAAATATATAGTTCAGACCTTGAGGGAACATCAAGTCCCCTACTGACACCCTCCTAGCATTGATCACCTATCCAGTAGGATAGGTGATCCATGGGGGCGACAATTGCCGGCTTTTTTAATAAAGCGCATATAGCCTATGTGTAACTTTACTTTACTAATATACCTTCATTTCAGACCTCGAGGGAGGCATCAGGACCCCTCCTGATATCCCACCTTGCATGGATCACCTATCCAGTAAGATAGGTGATCTATGGGCGAAAAGGAAGGCATTTTCTGCCTTCCTTTCTTACTTCTGGAGCAGCTGTATAAACCGGCTCCAAAAGAAGTGGTTGAAGTGAACCCTGTCACCAGATTCATTCATAAAAGAGCAGTGCTGCACTTTTATGAATGAACCAATCACCCGGTTTTTTTAATTTATTAATTTATGAAACATTTAGCAGACAGCGTAATTTTTGCAGAATTATTACTGTATCACCAGTTTTTGGCGCAAGTAATATTATCGAGCCCCCTATGTTCAATTTTCCTCTGTAGGAAACGTTCTGGGCTGTCCTTTTGCAGATCATCACCAGCACAGACAATTCACCAAGTCAGTCTAGAGATTGGGACCAAATATTATGTCTTCATATCCTCCTTGGAATTTAAATCTAGTACTGTCATCTCTCATGGAAAATCCCTAAGTTTCTTTTGCTAGAAGATTATGGAACGCCAAGGTCATACATGAAAGAATATATATGTTACTATTTCATTTTACTCTGAAACTACTTCTAGAATTTGCACATAATGTCTCTTCTAAGAGATGGGAATAAACTAAAGCCAGCAGCCTCCGTGGGGGAGTTCCAGATGAAATCTGAACTTCTAAAATCGTATGAGATATCCACTTTCACACACCAAGATCTTCAACATATGTACCCTCCCTGGATACCCACTTAGAAAATGAGTCAAAAGGAGTCTGGGTAAAAAGCTGGGGCTAGGATTGGGGCTAGGGTTTTCTCAAACGGTTTTCTCAAACAGTTTATAGACAGGCAGAGTGCTCCTTTTCAGTGATGGAAGACTGAACCTTTGCCTTTCTGCTAACTTTCTTGCCATGTCATCATCTCTCTCAGTTTCAGCTTCATTTGTATATGAACAAAAGCAGGATCCTGGAGGGATATATTCTAGATTTGCATCATCATCATGTCATCATTCATTAGGTCATCCTCAGCGTCAGCATCACCCGCCGCTTCTTGCTTACTACCCTTATATTGCTTATGTTGCTTTTTGTATAGGCATTGGTGGTGGAACTTTTCGTGTGGCCTTGACAAACTGTATCGTCCATGGGACTCTACACTCTACAGCAACCATGGCTGCAGTTAGTTTTTGAACTACCACTTTACTCCCATGTCCCTGCACTGCCCTACCTTTCCCCCTTCCCTGCTCCTTGTGCATTTGCTGGACATTACTAAATTACTGTGTGTGTTTTAGTCTACAGTACACAACACAACTGATGGAGGGTGATGTCTTGCCTTAGCCCTCAACAAAATTCTCAATGGACTCATCACACAGCTCACATCAGGCTTCCAGTAAGCTGTCTGCCACCTAACATATATATATCTTATCACTGTCCCAAATAAAGAAATTATAACTAAAAAACCAAAATCAACAACTTATTTCCCCAGACTTCCCCAACACAGAGACAATAACAGCAAGATTAACAAGGAAATTGCTTTGACCGCAGCTGCCTGTGTCTTTCAAATCAAATCAGTCTGACAGAATGTTCAGATATTTGGAGTCAACCTCTTTTGCCCCCTTCTCACAACACCGGAAATGTCCAACACAGATATAATAATAACAGAAAGAACAACAAGCAAATTTGACCCCAGCTGTCTGTGTCTTATCAAATTTTGGGGTGTTTGGGTTCAAGTTCCTTCCTCCCTTCTCCCCCCAGAATGCCCTCCTCTAGCTCAAAAATATGCTGTTTTCTGTTCTCAGAAGCACAGAATGGCATGCTGCGAAAAAGAGGGAAAACAGCACTTTTCACTGGAAATTTTACTCCAAACGGGAGATGTCATTTTTTTTTTTTTGCAGATTTTGGAAAATTTTCGCCCATCCCTGTTCATTTGCTACCCCTGCTGAAATATCCCACACCGCAGTTATTTTTTAAGGGAAACTGAACAAAGATGCATAAATAGATGGTTAGCGTGGTGTGAAAAGGGCTGAAAAGATTATATGGAAAGAAAATTCACTTGACAACTATGTGGACAAATGGGCAGAGTTCAGACTAACTTTCCTTCCCATCAGTGGGCAGCACCAGCATACAACATCATGTCACTACTAATCTTGACTCTTACATGCCACTCTGTGCCCACAGATGTGTTAAATAAACAACAGATGAATGTGTTATTTGTGTCTGCTGATAATGGCTCCAACATAATAACTGGCTTAAGAATATATGTTGCAAATACTTTACTTTTCTTTGCCCATGTCCTAAATTTAGCTGTTACTCAATTCCTCTCAAAGTCTGAAATCCTCAGAGACATGCTAAGTATTGCCTGCAAAATCTTTGCACATTTTAGCTACCTACATTGCATTATTTTCCATTTATTAGCATAACCACCTGCCCAATCACCAGCTTAAAGTGGATTTGTCATCTATGGACAACATCCCATAAATAGTTAGGTGACACATCCAATACCATAAAAACGTTATTTATTTTTTATTTTAAGCTTCGATTTTGTTTAAATTTAACTTACAAAAGTCTGGGCTGCAGCTATTCTGCATAGACTGCAGCCCGACGCTCTGCTCTCCTCCCTCCTCTGAATACGGAGGCTTCTGTCTGTAAGCTGGAGCGCTATCATTGGCTAGTTATCGATCTCTGCCAATGAGACCACTCCAGCTTACAGACAGAAGCCTCTGTCATCGGAGGAGGGGGGAGAGCAGAGGCAGAGCTCTGTAACCGCAGAGAACCACAGTCACCCGGAAGTGGCTGCAGCACAGACTTTTGTAAGTTAAATTTAAACAATATCGAAGCTTAACATAAAAAATAAATAACGTTTTATGTGTCATCTAACTATTTATGGGATGTTGTCCATAGGTAACTCATTCACTTTAAAATGGAGGTCCCTACCAGGTAGTATCCCAAATTGTATGTGCTATAGCATTTGTAGGAGCAGAATAAGGGTATTAACTAGTGTACAATGCACAAATGGAAGACTGTGTGTATGTGTGTGTGTTGTTTTGGCTACCAATGGAACAAGTGTGGAGTGTCAGATTAATATGTGGTTCTGTGGCTGCCAGTGGAACAAAGCTGACTTGTCAAAACCTGAGTGTGTGCATGTGTGTGTGTTTGTTGTTCTTTTGGTATAAGTGTGATGAGAAAGCAGAAAGTGTATGTATGGGTCTGTGGCTACCAATGGGACAGTAGGAAAAGGATGGGGTGTCAGGTAGTGTATTTGGGAACATGTGACTAACATGGGGCAGTGAAACCAGGCTTGTGGGGCATACAGTGGTTCTTGTGATCTATGACTACCAGTGTAACCAGGCTGTGGGATCAAACTGTATATTTGGGTCTCTGTGACTACCAGCATAAGCAGACTGGAGACAGGGGGTGTCTCATAGGATATGTGGGGATATCTGGCTATCAGTGGGCATAGGAACAACAAAGGGGGCAGACTGTATATGAGGGAATCTGTGGCTACCAGAGAAACATTGCTTCATCCTAATTCCCCCTCACAAGGTCTGATTGTATGTTTGAATCACACATAGTGTGGGGATCACTCTAACAAGCCACTTGCACAACTCTAGTGTAGACATCCTTGAAAAATAACTGTGACCTGATAGCAGTTCTTTAAAACCTCCATTTGACTGGTGCGAGGCAGACTCTGGATTACAGCAACACTGGAGATGTAGCCCAGAAGCAAACTGCAGAACACCGAAACAGGCACGACTCATTAGAGATATTGCACACTTTTTGACAAGAGACTACAAAACTGAGGATGACTGGGGCAAGGCAAACTCCGGATGACAGCAACACTTGAGATGTAGCCAGCAGCAAACTACAGACCACTGGAGCATGCTCGACTCAGTAGTGATATTGCAGACTCTTTTACAAGAAACTACAAAACTGAGAATGAGTGGAGCGAGGCAGACATCTGAGGACAGCAACACTGGAGATGTAGCCAGCATTAATCTGCAGAACACTGGAGCAGGCACAACTCAGTAGAGATATTGCAGACTTTTTTGCAAGAGACTACAAAACTGAGGATGACTGGTGCGAGGTGGACTCAGGATGACAGCAACACTGGAGATGTAGCCAGCAGCAAACTGCAGAACACTGGAGCAGCCAGGACCCAGTAGATGAATACCATAGAGTTCAAGACACTACAAAACTGAGGATGACTGGTTCGAGGTAGACTCAGGATGACAGCAGCACTGTAGATGTAGCCAGCAGCAAACTGCAGGAGATTGGAGCAGGCACAACGCAGCAGAGATACCACAGACTTTTTTACAAGAGACTACAAAACTGAGGATGACTGTTCCAAGTTGGACTCAGGTTGACAGCAACACGGGAGCAGCCAGGACTCAGTAGATAGATGCAGCTGACTTTTTTTTATAAGAGATGAAAAACAATATAGCCAGACTGAACAACCTGTATAGTGGGACAACAATGTAGATTCTAAATTCCCCTCTGTGTCCCTACCAGGGACAAAGTAGTCCACACAGCCTTTTTGTTATCTCAGAAAGTCAAGGGATCTGTACTTGTGGGCAAAGAAGGTTCCGCAAGCTAAGTCTTAACCTCGAACTCAGCACTTTTTCTATTGATGGAGAGCTGTTTGTTTTGTCCATAGTATAATCTGCCCATTGTCACAGATTAAAAAGCAGCAGCAGATGAAGTGGAACTGGTGCAGCTACTGATATGTCATGGAAGACCTCCGCACTCCTCCATCTCATCTGCAGAATCTTCTCCCACCTCCTGTGACTGCATCCTGTTTTTAATTTGCCTCTCACACACCCTCGCTATCAATTGTTCCCTCCAGGCAGAGAGGGAATTGGAAGTAAGTGCCATCTTGCATTTGATTCGAGGATCACAAATTGTGGCAAGCATTAACTAGGGACAGTTGTCCATGTGCTCTTCCATGCTCTGAGTCAGTTCCTTCTTCACCCTCGTTAGAAGGGCAGCAACATCAGGAAGTATATTGCCCTCAGCACCAGGCAAGAGTTCCCTATGGGCAAGGAACTCGTCCAATTTTAAGGAGAGGTGTGTGAAGAGGGGAATGACTTCTGCCAGGCTAGCATTCTCTTTGCTTAAAATTTCTGTCAAAGCATGGAAAGGCGTGAGGACTATCACTACCTGTTCCATCAGGGCCCAGTCAGCCCTGCCCGGTGTTCTGTTACTACCAATGAAATGGTGACATGACATTGTGTGTATTGCCTTTTTCTGCTCCAGGAAACACTCTAGCATATCTAAGGTGGAGTTCCACCTGGTCCCAACATCTTGTTTAGGCGGTGCTGTGAGAGGTCTGCCATTTTCTGTTCCTCCCTGAGGAGCTGGCTATTTTTGATGCTATGATGGAAGTGGCCAGCAATTTGTCAGCATGACTCCAGAAGTGCTGGCAACCTTCCAGTGTTACTGCCATCCTCAAGATCAGCCTTCACTACCAGATGCAGGACATGCGCTGAGCAGCACACACCCACAAATCTGCCATCCCAGAGAGCCTTTATCATGTTAGCTGCACCGTCAGTAACCACAAACCCCATTTGTGCGTGTGTGCCTGCCTGCTCCCCTAGCTACTGTGCCACCATGTTCTTCAGTGCCTTGTGAATGTTATCTGAGGTGTGCTGCTGATCCGTTACCTCAGCATGGAGGAGAAAAGAGCAGTGCCCTGCCTGTTTAGCTACTGCATCTGAACTTCTTGTTGGTAATGATGTGTCTTGCAACACATTGGGCTGCACCAATGCTCCATCAATGACAGGAAGCCATGCTCAGTGGTAAAGTGCACTGACTGGTGACCAGCCTTTCCTACCAGGTCCTTCAAATGCCTATGCATGACCAGTAAAATGAAGTCATTATAGTTTTACTAAATGTGGTAAGGGATGGAATTTTATATCAGGGTGTGACAGCCTGCATAAGTTGCTGGAAGGGATCCCCATCCACCAAATTAAAAGTAGCACCCCCAACGGCTATGAGCTGTGCAATGAGGTGTGAAATTTTGCTGGACTTCTGTCTGCACATCCCCTTGGAGTGAAACCCACCAAAATCTTCCATTGTGACCTGTATTGATTTTGTGATGGTCTGTGACTGTCTGCTGCTCTTACTAGGACCAGATGTGGCATGATCCCTCTGCCCTTTCTCCTGCTGCCTACTGGTAGTGAGTGTGAGACTGGTATATGCAGTGCTAGTAGTGCTAACCAGTAGTGTTACACATGCTAGGTGTCCCGAAGTTTATAGAAGTGGCTGTAACAGAGGTGTTTTTCAGCCGAATGACTACTTTTGTATTTATGTTGATAATAAAACTTTAATGCCATTTAGACGATTTTGTGATTGAACTGTGATTGTTGTCTGTGGCGATTATTAATATGTTTTGATGCTTTTAGGTACCTCTTTTGTCTTGCTGCCTGTGGCATGTTACCGTAGACACAGTGTCATATATTCCATCTTTATTATCCGTCTCTTCGTGGATCAGCTCCCCGTTGCGTACATTGTTGTGACAGCTGGATCATGTGGTTGGACTCACGTGACCCTGTATTTCCGGGTCTGTGTCTGACGTGGTCACTTCTTTGGCCTCAGCAGGGGGAGGATGGGGGAGGATGGGGGAGGAGTAGGATGTTTTTACATGGATGCTGGATCTTGAGATCCGGTTGGATCTTTCGATGCCCAGGTGAGGCATGTTGCACTTTAGTTGGTCTGTGTCTTCTGGTCACATGTTTGGTTCTTGGCTTTGCTATTGGGGCAATGACATAATTTAAACTACACAATATGGATTTCACTTTACCCCTGACGAAGCCGCAGTTGGTGGCGATATGCGTTGGGTCCTGAAGTCTGGAGAGTCTGATTGTTATTTTTTGCTTCTGGGGTCCTTGGTCTTTACATTTATGGATAAGTATTCCTGTTTCTTTTTATTTTTCTAGTGCTTGTTTGCTCCATTGTTTGGATTATTTCATTTGTGCTGATTATTTGAGGGTCTACTTATTTCCACTGTTAGTCTCCCAGTATTTAGCAGGTTCTTACCAGTTTAGGCGGGCTCTCCTGATTCTGTTTTTAATTGTTTTTATGAGTGCCTATATTTGTTTATTTTTTCTATCAATAAATATATTTTTCTATGTTTGATAAATCAAGTGTGCCTCATTTTATTTGGGTCCTTGTTTTTGGGGGGGTTCGTTTGGCTTTCATTTTGAACTCTTTAGAGTGTTTGTTTGTCAGAGGAGGACCTGGACCTCTCAACCGTGCTAGTAGAGGTAGAACGACTTGCAGTCCCTTCTTTCTAGTTTTTGGTTTGGAGTGCTGCTGCTGAGTCTGACTAGTACTACTCAAAGTACTCTTCTTTGCCCGCCTGCTGTTGCTATCTCTGCTTGAAAGCAACATCACTGTGGTGGTGTTGGTGGTTGCTGGGTCACTGCATCTGGTACCAGGACAAGAAACATCAGGTTGTTCACTAGGACTCAAATCCATGACAGATAGGTAGGTAGACAACTATAATAGTTTTGCATTTTAAAAACCTGGCCACATGACAACTGTGAGACTGGCTGAAGTGTCAATCTGAAAATTATTCAAACAAATCCCTTATATTAATTTTAATGTTTAACACAGAAACAAAGGTGATTTTCCCTTGCGGATGCAATAAGGTACTAGGCCTGCCTATAGAAGTGAGACTGGCTGAAATGCCACTCTGAAAATTATTTAAACAAAATCCTACTATTATTTTCAATATTTTACACAGGAACAAAGGTGACTTTCCCTTGAGGACTCAATAAGGTACTAGGCCTGCCTGCAGAACTGTGAGACTGGCTGATATATCACTCTGAAAATTATTCAAAAAAATTCCTGCTGTTACTTTTAATATTTTACACAGGAGCAAAGATGACTTTCCCTTACAGAAGCAATAAGGTACTAGGCCTGCCTATAGAACTGTGAGACTGGCTGAAGTGTCACTCTGAAAATTATTCAAAGAAATTCCTACTATTATTTTTAATGTTAAACACAGAAACGAAGGTGACTTTCCCTTGTGGACACAATAAGGTACTAGGCCTGCCTGCAGAACTGTGAGACTGGCTGAAGTGTCACTCTGAAAATTATTCAAAGAAATTCCTACTATTATTTTTAATATTTTACACAGGAACAAAGGTGATTTTCCCTTGCAGACGCAATAAGGTACTAGGCCTGTCTGAAGAACCGTGAGACTGGCTGATGTGTCACTCTGAAGATTATTCAAACAAATCCATAATATTTTTAATGTTTTGAACAGGAACAAAGATGACTCTCCCTTGCAGTGGCAATAAGGCACTAATGCTGGCTGCTTGCCTATGCTTAATGCTAGGCAAGCACTTCTCAAGCAGGGCTCTGCTTGCAGGGCATTCCCAAGTCAGGGCTTCCTAAGTCTGCTGTTGAGTTTTTCCTGAGTTTAAATAGATTATACTGTAATTTTAAATTCTATGTTATAGAGTTATATGTTATAGAGTCATCTTGCAGTTTGTACTAGACTTGTAGGCTCCTTATGTCTGTGTATTGGAACTATATGGATGTCTTCTGACACCTCCTATCCTGTCTCTTCACAGGTAATCCTTATCAATAATTATTTACAACACATGGTTCTGTTTTTGAAGTGCAATTAGCTCTGATTGGGTCCAGTTGGCTAGTATTCCTGACTGACTGTATAAAAAACCCACTTCTCAAGCAGGGCTCTGCTTGCAGGGCATTCCCAAGTCAGGGCTTCCTAAGTCTGCTGTTGAGTTTTTCCTGAGTTTGCCTGAGCTTGCACTGAGGACACACCTGACTACATCTGACACAGGAAGATTTCAGTTTTCAACAGAACCACAGCCTGGAAAGCCTGCCTGAAGATAAAGAACTAACTCTGGAGTTTAGGATTACTGTTTCTAAGCACTTCATTTCATCTGCTTGGGACTTCAGCTGATCTACAACCAAAAGCACTGGACAAAGTGGGAAGATTCAACATACCATTCATCCACTCCAGGATTTTAACTCTTTCATTGACATATCAGTGGGAATCACCTTTTAATCAATCCTGGCTGCAACTGAATCTACAGATCGTCTGGTCTGGTCTGGAAGGAAAAAACTACTACATTCCATCTAGGCAGTTGAAGCTATATGCCTGAAAGTCACTGATCCCCCTCATCACCAACCTCTCACCCATTTGAACCTATAGTGTCACTAAACAATGCATCTCTTAATTTTCTTATTGTTTCTGACACCTCAACTGTGTAAAATATCAAAAACATTCAGCCCTCCCACCTGCTCATCAATCTCTATATCTCCATCCCTCTTAAACTCTCCAATGATTTGTTCTCATGAGCTTTTCTGTCACCTCAGCTATTTATATCCATCCACCAAGAAACAGCCCACACCTTCTCACACATGCAAATCCTCCTCTCACCTGCTTTACCTGACTGCAACTCTTCTCATGGCTGCAGGTGACATCTCTCCCAACCCTGGCCCCACTTACATTCCCACCTGTGTCCGTCCTAGATTGCAGCCTACCCGCACCTCTTGCGGGGCAGACCCTAGAAATCTGCTGGCTGTTCCCTGCCTCCCCCCATCCCTTCCACCCTTCTCCTGTGCATTATGGAACGCTCGCTCTCTACTAAACAAACTCCACACTGCCCATGACCTTTTCCTCTCTAAGTCTCTAAACCTATTTGCTATCACTGAAACCTGGCTCTCACATTCGGACTCAGCTGCCGAAGCTGCTCTCTCCTATGGTGGCTTATCTTTCTCCCACACTCCTCGCCCTAATGGCAAGGGTGGGGGTGTGGGACTTCTTCTCTCTCAGCTCTGCCGCTCCAGGCCTCTGCCCCTTCCTCCCTCAGTCTCCTTCACCTCTTTTGAAGTGCACGCAGTCCAGCTCTTCTCCCCTGTCCCTCTTCTGGTAGCTGTGATTTACAGGCCCCCAAGCAACCCTTCCTCCTTTCTCTCTGAATTTGAAACTTGGCTCTCTGTCTTTCTGTCCTCAGACACTCCCACATTACTCCTTGGAGACTTCAACCTACACACTGATGACACATCCTCATCTAGTGCCTCCCGCTTTCTCTCACTGACCTTGTCCTTTGGCCTTCAACAGTGGACTGCTACCAGCACTCACAGGGATGGTCACTGGCTAGATCTAGTTCTAACCAGAAACTGCTCAGTCTCTGACTTCACAATTTCCCCATTTCCACTCTCTGACCATCATCTTATCTCCTTCACACTATCTCACACACCTTCCCCTGCCCTCCCTAAATCACCCTTCCTAACCAGGAACCTACACTCGGTCAAACTACCAGACCTGATATCGACTGTGCAGTCTTCCCTCTCTTCTCTCTGCTCTACTGCTACTACTACTAACATAGACACTCTGGTCCACGAATATAACACCATATTAATGTCCTCCTTGGACCTGCATGCTCCCCTTCAACGTAGACACTCCCGCCCCAGGAATCCCAGACCCTGGCTGAATTCAACAATCCGCATGCTACGCACCTGCTGTCGAGCTGCGGAACGTCTTTGGCGAAAGTCTCATTCTTTTGCCGACTTCCACCATTACAAATTCATGCTATCCTGTTTTAACACAGCTCTCACCCAGACTAAACAGAAATACTTCTCTCAGATTATCACTACCCACAAATCTAACCCCCGTGACCTCTTTAAAATCTTCGATTCTCTTCTCAAACCCCCAACCTTGAACTGCTCCTCCTTCTCCAACACTCCACAGGACTTTGCTGACTTTTTTAAAAACAAGGTACAGTCCATCCAACAAACGATGGGCTCTACATCTTCTCCTCCTATGCCTCTGATTCCTAGTCCACCCCGAGCAACCCTCAGCTCATTCTCCCCTATAACAGAGGAGGAGGTATCTCTTTTACTATCCTCCTCTCCACCCACTACCTGCCCCTCAGATCCCATGCCCTCTCAACTTCTTAAGGCTCTTGCAAGTACTCTTGCTCCCAGCCTTACTAATATCTTTAACTCCTCTCTCTCTACCGGAACTTTTCCATCCTCATTCAAACATGCAATAGTCAGACCTATACTCAAAAAGCCCTCACTCGACCCCACCTGCCTTTCAAATTACCGTCCGGTTTCTCTCCTCCCCTTTACATCTAAGATCTTGGAACGCCTGGTATTCTCCCGCTTGATCTCCTTTCTCAATAGGAACTCTCTTCTCGACCCTTTACAGTCAGGTTTCCGTTCCAACTATTCTACCGAGACAGCTCTAACAAAAATCACAAATGATCTACACACAGCAAGGGACAAAGGACACTTTAGTATACTAATCCTACTAGATCTATCTGCTGCTTTCGACACTGTTGACCATGCACTCCTACTGGACACACTTCATACACTTGGCATCCGTGACACACCTCTAAAATGGATTTCCTCCTATCTCTCTAAACGTACTTTCAGTGTTTCTTTTTCTAACACTTTCTCGTCTCCCCTCGACCTCTCGGTCGGTGTACCTCAGGGATCAGTCCTGGGACCACTTCTTTTTTCACTCTACACACTCTCACTTGGTGACTTCATCTCATCTCTTGGATTTAATTACCATCTGTATGCAGATGACACACTAATCTATCTCTCTGTCCCTGACCTCACTCCAGCTGTGCAGTCTCGAGTCATTCAATGTCTCTCAGCCATTTCATCATGGATGGCCCACCGCCACCTTAAACTTAATATGGCTAAGACAGGGCTGGTGGTGTTTCCTCCTAAAACCCATCCACCAACCCCCTTCTCCATCACAATAGGAAACTGTGTTATACACTCAGCATACAAAGCACGCTGTCTTGGGGTCATACTTGATTCTAAATTAACCTTCTCCCCCCATATCCAAGCTGTCACTAGAACTTGTCACTTCTTCCTAAAAAATATTGCAAAAATACGTCCATTCCTCTGCCTATCAACAGCTAAAACTCTATCTCAGGCACTCATTCTCTCTAGACTTGACTACTGCAACATTCTACTCTCTGGTCTTCCTGCTTCTCATCTCTCTCCACTTCAATCTGTTATCAATTCAGCCGCAAGAATCACCACATTTGCTCCCAGATACCTTCCATCTCATCTCCTCCTGAAATCCCTCAATTGGCTACCTATAAAGTATCGTATTTCTTACAAGATTCTCCTCCTCTCCTGTAAGTCACTCTGTTCTTCAGCACCCTCTTACATTTCTGCCCTTATCTCCCGCTACACCCCTTCCCGTCCCCTACGGTCTTCTCAAGGGTTCTTCCTGTCCTCTCCCTACACAACACGAGCCATCTCTCGACTACAATCTTTCTCACTGGCTGCTCCTCGACTCTGGAATGCCCTCCCCATCACTGTTCGCCAATCATCCACAATCACCACTTTCAAGCAACTCCTCAAAACCCACTTGCTCAGGGAGGCATCTCAATAGCGATGTCCTCCTTCTGCACACAGACAGTCACATCAGAATCCTTCTGCACTTCTTTCACCACACCTTGTACCTGCACTTATAATACTCCTCCTAGTGTCTCTGTTTGTCAATATGAATTCAGCCTAGATTGTAAGCTCCTTGGGGCAGGGTCCAATTCCTAGTGTATGATTCCCTTGCTGCACTTTCCCTCACAAATAATGTAATGATTGTACTTAACCTTAATGCTCTTAACCCCAGTTCTGTCGTTTTTGTATTGTATTATTTCAACTTCTGTAAAGCGCTGTGTACATGTATGGCGCTATATAAA
Source organism: Rhinophrynus dorsalis (assembly GCA_037306005.1). Lineage (NCBI taxonomy): Eukaryota > Metazoa > Chordata > Amphibia > Anura > Rhinophrynidae > Rhinophrynus > Rhinophrynus dorsalis. Next base: position 264,578,853 of record CM074721.1, on the reverse strand, counting down.
TAAAGATACATACATACATACAATGCTACCTTCCTGTCTACACAACAACTGGACACTCTGATATCTTCTGCTTCTTTCTCTCAGCTCTAACAACGCACTAACAGGAAATGCAGGCTGTCTGTGTGTCTATGTCATTAGTCCAACCCCCGTCATGAAGCCAACTGAAATAGAGACAAAGCGAGAAAATAACAAAAACTGAGAAGCTAATTGGACTAGAGACATGGAGGTAAAGTATACAGGGAAAGTAATCAAACGCGGGTAGTAGCAGATGAATTTCCAAAATTTTCAATGACATTTGGACCAGAGCTAGTCAGATTTGGATTTTTTTTGGCGAATGACCCTTGCCTTTCAGAATGCCTGAATGTCACAGAATGACCCCATTTTCGTCGAATTCCACCAAACCAAATCGCATAAACCTAAATGTTTTGGCATGTGTGAGTGTTGCATGTGTATGTGTATTGTGTGTGTGTTTTGCACATGTGTTGTGTGTGTTTGTGTATTTTGTGGTGTATTGTGGGCATTTGTGTGTATTGTCTGTGTGTATGTTGTGCATGTGTTTTTTCTGTGTGTTTATTTTGTGTGTGTGTTGTATGTGTTCTGTGCATGCGCTGTGCATGTATTGTGTGCATGTGTAGGTGTATTATGAGCATGTATTTGTGTATTGTGGGCATGTGTTTGTATTGTGTGTGTGTGTGTGTGTGTATATTGTCTGTGTGTGTGTTGAGCGTGTGTTTTTTCTGTATGTCTTTTCTGTTTGTGTTTTTTGTGTGTGTTTATTTTGTGTGTGTTGTGTGTCCGCTGTGCATGTATTGGGCATGTGTGTGTGTTGTATGTGTGCTGTGCATGTATTGGGTGTGTGCTGTGCGTACGTGTGTTGTGCGTGTGCTGTGCATGTATTGTGCATGTGTGTGTATGTGTGTTGTGCGTGTGCTGTGCGTGTATTGTGTGTTTGCTGTGTGTATGTGTGTTGTGTGTGTGTTGTGCGTGTGCTGTGTGTGTGCTCTGTGTGTTTTGTTTGTGCTGTGCATGTGTGTGTGTGTTGTGTGTGTTCTGCATGTATTGTGCATGTATGTGTTGTGCGTGTGCTGTGCATTGTATTTTGCACGTATATGTGTTGTCTGTTTGCGTTGTTCATATGTGTTGTGTGCATGTGTGTGTATAGTTTGGGGAAAATGTGGAAGGAAGCAAGCTTGTAAGTAGAAGAGGCCGTGTTAACACTTTGAGTGCAGCAGTGATGGGCATTGCATTAATTTGCAATGCATTGTGCACCTCTTTAGCAGTCAAAGGGTTAAGGCACACAATGTGTATTAACAGTGTACATTAGTGTAACAGTCCTTGAGTGTGGTGAATGCACTCCATGTCATTTTTAGCAAGTGCTGCAGAGAAAACAGCACTGTTTTTAGGGAAAACAGAATGTGGTGATGGGTGAAATTTTTGTCCCCAAGAGGAGAGTGTTAGCCATTTTTTTGGTTTCTGTCAAGGGATAGTGAGGGTATGGAAATTTAAATGACTTGTGTAGGAGATATGCTAATCTCCTCCTAGCTGTGCTCTGGGGTGTGTATGTTGGGCTATGGCAGTCTATAGGAGATCTGCATATGTGCTCTTATGTGCCAGCCCTGGGGTGTGTGTATTATAATTTAGTGTGTAATACTGGGCTCAGACAATAGAGGACATATGCAAATCTCCTCCTAACTGCCTCCCTGGGGGGGGGGGCACGGACATAGAATTTGTGGTCACCTGAACACTTCTTATTTTATAGTATAGATATATGAGGTATATAAACACATATGTGCATGAAATTTTGTATGGGAGATTTGATGGTAGTAACATTAGTGCTAGAGTAGTAAATTGTAGGCACATTTGGATGAAGATAGGGACAAATTATTTATTTATAATAATATTTTTTCCTCTCTTTTTTTCCCTCTCTACCTTCCTCTTCATCTTTATATCTTTATATCGCTCCTTATTTTTCCTCTTCCTTCTTACCTTTCTTTTAAAAAATGCCTTTCCTGGAGGTGTTGACTCCACTCTGCCCATAGTAGAGAGGAATTTTTTCTGACATGACCAATTTTTATACTTCATGCAAAGATAGGATGAGTGATGTTATGTGCATATTTGTCCGAATGTTGTTTATGTGTGTAATGTTTCAGCGAACCCTGGGCATGGATCTTGCATGAGGCAAGTATGCTTTTTCATTTTTTTGTCTGGGACTCCAAGAGAGATGGGGATCTTGGTTGGTATAATATCGAGAAAGAGAATTGCAGAAATGTGGACCCTTCTCTTCTTTTCTGGGTCAGTCCCTCTCACTTTAAGAAACGTACCTTTGTGGACTCATGTACAAAGTATAGTTTACCCATTGGCGAAGAAATTAACTATTTAAGGGTTAAGAGTAGGGGTAGGATAAATCTCTCGCCATGTTCCCCTAAGAAATTCTGCGAAAACCATGTTGTTGTCTACTTTAAAACTAATGATTACAATTTTAAAATTTTTCGCCCATTGGCCAAAATGTTTCACCATTTTTTCAAAGGCTAGAAAGTTTCTACACATTGATTTACATTGTTTTCACCTTTTTGCTATAAAAATGTGATGTATTTGTGGAAATCAAACACAATAGAAGCCGCTACTGAGCGAGGTAGACATGCTGCGCTATTCTGCTGTGATCTTGAGGAAAAATTGAGGCAGGAGAGGCTCATAGTGACTGTCATCACTATGAGCAGGTTTAAACATAATAAATGAATGAGCTGGAAGGACCCTTATGATGTATTAGCAAATAATTTTTATTAACTTTTTTGCCTTTATGACATCATTTGAGACACAAAGCATAATTGAGGAACCATGAAAAATTTGAATTTGTTCTAAAAAAAAGTGTGTTTTCCCATTTTTTGCCTATCCAATTGCATTGAAATGAATGGGAAGACTGGATTTTTCCCCAGTTTTCTCTTCTTTTCCCACAAGCATATAAAAGGGTATCAGGCTCTCACAGCATGCTGTTCTGTGTTTGCGAGAAGAGAAAGCAGCACATTTTTGAGCTAAGATAAGCATAAAAGTTTAGGCAGTCTTTTAGGTAGGACATTTGTTCTATGTATTAGGGTAGTCTGGGGGCACTCTTGCGGAGAAGAAGCCAGGAAGGAAGCTGACCCCAAATGCCTCAAAATTCAGTGTGACTGCCTGGTAAGCTCGGGTTCAATTTGCTTGCTGATTTTTAGTTATCAATTTTTTTTGGACAGTCTGTGATAAGATTGGATGGACAACTTTAAAAAAAAAATTACAAAATAAATATATCAGGTGATTGGGAGACTGACATGAGCTGTATGAGAGGCAGATATGATAGACAGCAGATGACACTGAGGATTTCGTTGAGGGCTAAGGCAAGATATCACACTCCATCAGTTGTGTACTGTAGAGTAAAACGCTTATAGTAGTTGAGTAATGTCCAGCAAATGCACAAGGGGCAGGAGGAGGGGGAAAGGTAGAGCAGTGCAGGGATGTGGGAGTTAAGTGGTAGTTAAAAAACTATCTGCAGCTATGGTTGCTGCAGCGTGTGCAAAGAATTATGGTGATCCCTCTCCTCCTTGGAAGGATGCAGTTTGTAATACATTTGAAGAAAAGAAGAAAGAAAAGAAAACAAAATGAAAGACCCGTACAATACTTTCTTAAAGTGACCTAGTAAAAACCAACACTCACAAGATAATACTTTATTGATATATTTATTAAAACGCTAAAGATACCAAGTAGATTTATCGAACTTAGTCCTAAAACCGTCACATCATGTGACAATGGGCCGTACTTGCTCTGTGCTACGTTTCTTTACCAATACTGTAAATACACATATCTTATAGTGCTCTTCCAAGAGATCAATATCTCAAATTGATTAGTTTAATCCTTTTATTAACAAATACAGTTATAAAAAGTATTCGTCCCCCTTTTTTTGTATTTAAAGGGAACGTCTCAGTCTCTTTATTTTCTTTTCAATAAACGCAAAGAGATCAGCTTTGACAATCAGCTCTAAAGTCTGCTGTTTAATGCGGCGTTACTGTGTATATCTGTCAGCTATCAGTGTGTTACCAAATTAAACGTATTACAGTTTTGTAGTGAAAAACCACTTATCAACAGCAATGACATAATGCTGGCGGGGGAGGTAACAATGAACAAGGTGGATTGGCAGAAGATATAGTTACCCTAGAGGAAGAAGGGGATGTTGATGGTGAGCCAGTTGTTTCGCTTGTCATGGAACTTGCAGTCTCTGTCTGGGTTTCTCTGTTCTTCCTCCTCTTGGATCTCTGACCTTGTGTCACGGTTTGTTAAGACTCTCAGACGCAGAGTTAGGTAAAAACACAACCTTATTGAAAAGTTAAGGGCAACCCCGTAGGGTATCATACACGTACACACATATATCTTTATTGACAGGAAAGCAATGATAACAATGGCAATGTAGGCTCTACCGGCCTTGCCAATATACCGGGCAAGGCAGCCAATAGACAGGAATCAAATACAGGCTCTACCGGCCTTGCCAATACCGGGTAAGGCAACCCAAGGGAACAGGATAGGTTCTACCGGCCTTACCAATATACCGGGCAAGGCAGCCAATTGACAGGAGATAAATACCGGCTCTACCGGCCTTGCCAATACCGGGCAAGGCAGCCAATAGACAAGGGACAAATACCGGCTCTACCGGCCTTGCCAATACCGGGTAAGGCAACCCAAGGAATAGGACAGGTTCTACCAGCCTTACCAATATACTGGGCAAGGCAGCCTGGTAATGAGAGTAGATAACCACTAAGCCTCAGTGACTGGGAGGTGGTAGCAACAGTCACAGGGATGACAAGAGGCTAAGTCAGCATAAGTGGCCCACAGGCAAATGACAGGCAACCACCCAGACTAGCGTACTGGGAACAGTAAAGCACTAGCAATAGAGACCAGCGGATGGAAGTGGAGCAAACCAGTGCCCTTACACTAAGAACGCCGTAAATCTGAAGTAGCAACCAAGTAGTTGTGGAGCGAACCAGTACCCAGTACGTGGAACGCAGACTGATCCAAATACAGCCGGGTGGCTTAAGGAGCGAACCAGTACCCTGCACGTGGAACGCTTAAACAATCCTGCAATACTGCCGAGTGGCTAAAGGAGTGAACCAGTACCCTGTACATGGGACGCTTAAATAATCCTGACATACAGCCGAGAGGCTAGAGGAGCGAACCAGTACCCCGTACGTGGAAAGCTAAACGATACTGCAATACAGCCGGGTGGCTAGTTGTTACGGTTTTTTAGGACTCTCAGACCAAATAAGTGAAAATAAAACACACTTTATTAAAGTGAATAAGGCACATGTACGCCCTCTAGGGGCGGTAGGTAATACACAGGAAAGTAAACTGAGATATTTACAATGGTAATAGCACAAAAGACATAAATGCAAAACAGTATGCACTAGGATGATATTGACCCCCAAGGGGTTAATGTCCATATAACAGTCTGTCTCAGATGTGGAGGTTTGACACGCCCTGGATGTTAAAAGGGCTGTGCTGTATAGACAAAGTTCATCAAGTGCTGAGGATAGAGCTGCCTTGCCAAGGTGTTGGATGGTAAGCAGAAAGGGAAACAACTTAGCCCCCACGGGCGTAGTTACAGGAACTGCTTTCATTTGTGCAAGTGCCAATAGCCCCCACGGGCGTAACGGAAACCGGCCGGCGTGCAAGAGCTAACAGCCACCAGAAGTGTAATCGAATGCTGTAATAAGAGAGCAAGAGCCACTAGCCCCCTCGGGCTTAGTACCGGATGCCAACACTGAAGCCTTTCTGCCAACACTCTGTGTCAAATGATATCGTCGGTAGCCAATACTGGAGAGCCTTAAGCGCCCAAACGGCCCAACTGTGTGAACACTCTGCAATGGTGGACTAGAGTTGCCGACGGAGAGCGGCCAACTCAGCAGCAGTATCACGGGTAACGAGGCTCGTACAGGAGATCACTAGAGTGAATTCGAGGCAGCACTGCAAGAGTTAAAATGCACGTTTACTCGAGGCTTCAGCGCTACTGCAAGGCTCTGCACAGGGAGGAAGGCCCACAGCATACACACAACTCTGCACAAGGAACGAGGCACAGCACTAAATCGAGGGAAGCACCAGGCAAGGCAGTCACTCTGACGCGGGCAGCAGAGACTGGAAATGTTGCGGCGGCGACAACTGAAACGCAGGTCACTGGAACAAGCTGGAAGTCGATCTTCGGAGCAGGAAGTCAGCCGGGCCGGGTCGGAGCACGTAGGAGGCAGTCATACAGGCCGGGTCATACACAAGCAGGAACGTCAGTCTAGCCGAGTCAGGATCCAAGGGTGGTACGCAGACGAGCCGGGTCATACACAAGCAGGTACACTGGAGAATGGTCAGGACAAGCCGAATCGGTACACAGGAACTCAGAATACTGGAACACAGCAACAGCACTACTGGCTCAGGAACACCACGAAAGGGCATCTGACAGATGTGATAGCCAGGTATAAAAAGGTCATCAGGGGGCGGGTCAAACCCAGACAACAAATCAATGCCAACCACAACTGAGAGTGACAGGAATCACAGGCACTGTGATAGTACCCCCCTCTCAAAGACCCCCTCTCCTAGCCTGAGGTCTGGGTTTCAAAGGATATTTAGAGTGAAAGCTGCGTACTAATCTCGGAGCATGGAGATCCCCCTGATCAACCCAAGAACGTTCCTCAGGGCCATAGCCCTTCCAATGAACCAAATATTGCAGCTTTCCTCTAAATCTCCTGGAATCAATAATACTCTGGACTTCATATTCTTCCTGGCCCTGGATGTCCACCGGCCCAGGAATCACTGGCGTAGAAGTATAACGATTGCACACCAAGGGTTTCAGGAGTGACACGTGGAACACATTATGAATGTGCATAGAGGGTGGAAGCTCCAGAGCATAAGAAACCGGATTAATCTTGTGGATAATCTTAAAAGGACCAATGAACCGGGGAGCCAGTTTATTGGATGGCACTTGTAAATTGAGGTTCCTGGATGACAGCCATACCCTGTCCCCAACCTGAAATGAGACCGCTGGAAGGCGTCTGCGATTAGCGTGCCTTTGCTGCCGCCTGAAAGACTGACTGAGGGACCTTTGAACCTGTGCCCAAGTGGAACGGAGTCGTGCCAAATGCTCGTCTAGAGCAGGAATCTGCTGCACCTGAAAGGAGTCCGGGAGCAGACAAGGCTGGAAACCATAATTCACAAGAAACGGGGAGCTCCCGGACGATGAGTTAACCGCACAGTTTCTGGCAAACTCTGCCCATGGCAACAGGTCAGCCCAATTATCATGATGATCTGTGACAAAGCAGCGCAGGAATTGTTCCAGTCCCTGATTGGCACGCTCAGTGGCCCCATTCGTCTGGGGATGCAGGCAGAGGAAAATGACAATTGGATGCCCATCTGACCACAAAATGCCCTCCAGAACCTAGACATGAACTGGCTCCCACGGTCGGAGACAATCACTCTGGGCACTCCGTGCAGACGGAACACCTCTCTGGCAAAAACTATAGCCAATTCCTGAGCCGATGGAAGGCCAGTCAGAGGCACAAAATGTGCCATCTTAGAGAATCTATCGACCACCATAAGAATGAACGTGTAACCTCTAGATGACGGTAGTTCTCCCAAGAAGTCAATGGATATATGAGATCACGGACGATCTCCGTTAGGGACCGGTTGCAATAAGCCCACGGGGAGATGCCTAGGGGTCTTGGCACGGGCACAAGTGGTACAAGCTGCCGTAAAAGCGGCGCAGTCAGCTCTCAACGTAGGCCACCAAAATAACTGCGAGAGGGACCATACTAGTTGGTCCCTACCAATATGCCCAGCCGCTTTAGAGGCGTGATAAGTCTCCAACAGACGGACACGGAATGACTCATCTACAAAACACTTCCCCACTGGGGTTTCAGGAGGTGCCCGTGATTGTGATGCCAGTATCTCTTCCCCTAGTGGCGAGGTTATGGTGGTACGAATAGTAGCCAGGATCTGATCTGGCTGAATGATGGGTACCGGTACTTCCTCCCTCTCAGTGTCAGAAGCGAACTGACGTGACAACGCATCAGCCTTGATATTCTTTGAACCAGGAAGATAGGATACTAGGAAATTGAACCGGGACAAAAACAGCGCCCACCTGGCCTGTCTAGACGACAGCCTTTTGGCCTCAGAGAGATAGGTTAAATTCTTATGGTCAGTAAGAATTAGTACTGGAGTCTGAGTGCCCTCCAAGAGGTGTCGCCACTCCTTAAGTGCAAGTATGATGGCCAAAAGTTCTCTGTCGCCAATCTCGTAATGACTCTGGGCGCTGGATAATTTCTTAGAGAAGAACCCACAATGCATTAAAGTGCCACCTCCCACAGGGCGTTGGGAGAGCACTGCCCCAACCCCAACCTCTGAAGCGTCCACCTCCAAAGTAAACGGCAGGGAGGGATTAGGGTGGGACAGTATAGGAGCAGATGCAAAGGCAGATTTCAGGGTAACAAATGCATCTTCAGCTGCCTCAGACCACTGAGAGGGAGAAGCGCCCTTATGAGTCAAATCTGACAGTGGTTTTACAATCGTAGAAAAGTTCTTGATGAACTTCCTATAGTAGTTCGCAAAACCTAGGAATCGTTGAATGGCCTTTAACCCCTTAGGCCGAGGCCAATGCAGAACCGCTGCCAACTTCTCCTGATCCATGGCAATGCCACTTTTGGATATTACGAACCCCAGGAATGGTACTTGAGATGTATGGAATTCACATTTTTCTAGTTTACAGAATAACTTGTGCTTACGAAGTCGGAGCAGGACTTCAGAGACATCTTTAATATGTTGAGCAAGGTTAGCAGAGTGAATCAGTATATCGTCTAGATATACTACCACACAGGACTGGAGCAAGTCACGTAAAATATCGTTAATCAATTCCTGAAATACTGCAGGCGCATTGCATAAGCCAAATGGCATCACCAGATATTCATAATGCCCTGTTCTGGTATTAAACGCCGTTTTCCACTCGTCACCCTCTTTAATTCTGACTAGATTATAGGCGGCTCGCAAATCAATGCTGTAATAAGAGAGCAAGAGCCACTAGCCCCCTCGGGCTTAGTACCGGATGCCAACACTGAAGCCTTTCTGCCAACACTCTGTGTCAAATGATATCGTCGGTAACCAGTACCGGAGAGCCTTAAGCGCCCAAACGGCCCAACTGTGTGAACACTCTGCAATGGTGGACTAGAGTTGCCGACGGAGAGCGGCCAACTCAGCAGCAGTATCACGGGTAACGAGGCTCGTACAGGAGATCACTAGAGTGAATTCGAGGCAGCACTGCAAGAGTTAAAATGCACGTTTACTCGAGGCTTCAGCGCTACTGCAAGACTCTGCACAGGGAGGAAGGCCCACAGCATACACACAACTCTGCACAAGGAACGAGGCACAGCACTAAATCGAAGGAAGCACCAGGCAAGGCAGTCACTCTGACGCGGGCAGCAGAGACTGGAAATGTTGCGGCGGCGACAACTGAAACGCAGGTCACTGGAACAAGCTGGAAGTCGATCTTCGGAGCAGGAAGTCAGCCGGGCCGGGTCGGAGCACGTAGGAGGCAGTCATACAGGCCGGGTCATACACGAGCAGGAACGTCAGTCTAGCCAAGTCAGGATCCAAGGGTGGTACGCAGACGAGCCGGGTCATACACAAGCAGGTACACTGGAGAATGGTCAGGACAAGCCGAATCGGTACACAGGAACTCAGAATACTGGAACACAGCAACAGCACTACTGGCTCAGGAACACCACGAAAGGGCATCTGACAGATGTGATAGCCAGGTATAAAAAGGTCATCAGGGGGCGGGTCAAACCCAGACAGCAAATCAATGCCAGCCACAACTGAGAGTGACAGGAATCACAGGCACTGTGATACTAGTGGAGCGAACCAGTACCCATGTACGTGGAACGCTAAGGAATCCTGCAATACAGCCAGGTGGCTTGTGGAGCGAACCAGTACCCTGTACGTGGAATGCTAAAACAATCCTGCAATACTGCCGGGTGGCTAGAGGAGCGAACCAGTACCCTGTACGTGGAACGCTAAAACAATCCTGCAATACAGCCGAGTAGCTAGTGGAGCGAACCAGTACCCAGTACGTGGAACGCTAAACAATCCTGCAATACAGCCGGGTGGCTAGTGGAGCGAACCAGTACCCAGTACGTGGAACGCCAATGATCCTGCAGTACAGCCGGGTGGCTAGATGAGTGAACCAGTACCCAGTACGTGGAACGCTAAACGATCCTGCAATACAGCCGGGTAGCTAGTAGAGCGAACCAGTACCCTGTACGTGGAACGCTAATAGATAGTAAAAACAGCCGGGCGGCTGTAAGGCGACCAGTACCCGCGTACTGAATAACCGGCAAGGATAGAAATGTCGCCTAGGCGACTCAGGAACGTCAGATAACTGTAGGCGAACTGGACAGGAACCAGCAGGTGGAAGCAGGAACCAGCATACTGTCGATCAACCGGAATCAGGAACGGCGGCAGTGACTGGCTGCAGGAAGCGGTGACACCAACCGGATCAGACGGAAGCAGGAACTAATAGACAGGTAACACTAGAACAGGACGAATACAGGTAGCAGGAACACAGCAGAGGCCCAGGATGCTCAGGAACGAAGTGTAGACTCAAGCAGCATAGAGACAACACGAAAGGGCAACCAAAGGGTGCCCAGGCTAGGTTTAAATAGGCAATGCGGGGTGGGCTGAAAGCAGCCAGCCAATGGAGAGCCCCCTACTGGTGATAGACACAATAGGAGAGCAATCATGGGCACCGTGATACCTTGCCTCTTGTTTCCTTTCTGGAGAGTCAGGGGGTACAGCAACAGTGGTGCTTGATTTCTGTGGTGGGTGTTTGTCTTTAACATATTTGACATAAATGTCATGGTGTCTGTTTTTCATGTATGATATCAGGGTGGTTGTGCCAAGGCGCGTTCTCTCCTTTCCCCTTCTCACTGACTTGTCATAAATTGTGCACAGTGCCATTGGTGATGATTGACTTCAGGGGATACGGATAGGGAACAGATGGAGAAAAATGGGATCCACATTCCCCTTCACTGTCTGTGCTGGCAGCAGGTGATGTTGCTGCGGTTGCTGCTACTGCCTCAGAATCAGCACTGCAACTAGGACCAGGAGTATTGTTACTTCTGGCAAATGGAACCTGTCCTAGTCCCACATCACTTGTTGACCCCATTCCTACTGTGTCCACATTGGTATGTGGCACAATAGCTTGCTTTTCAGCATCCTGCTGCCCTTGCAACTCAGCAGCAGAAGGAATTGTAGCAGTTGCAAAATCTGCAAATTCAAAAAACTCATTGCTAGTGGTGGTGGTGGCGATGCCCATCCTCATCCCTGTCTCCTATTCCTTCTCAGTTTCTGCTAAAAAGGCCCTCAGTGTCTCTTCCACCTCAACTTCTCCACCATCATCATCATCATCATCACCATCACCGCTAGTCCCTATGTGCTACTGTTGTTCTCTTACAGATATCTTACTGCTGCTTGGAGGAGGTGACAAGCAATGTGACAGAGGGTCCCCTAATGTCACACTTGGCATTTCTTTTTGACCTGAAGAAGGCAGACTGACAGCAGTAGCAGCAGGCACAGGCAGCTGATCTGTGCTCTTGCTGGTGGTGGTGGTATTAATTCTGCGCCTGCTCTCCCCCAACACCAGTTCTGGCTTCTTCAGGATTATGTTCCACTTGGACATTGTAGTGAAAGGAAAGGGAGGAGGACTCCCACAGCCAGAGGAATGGGGTGGGCTCCCTTGACCACTAGTCTGGACAATCGCTAATGTTTCCCCTACCGCTCCCCTAACACTAGTCCCACCAGCTGCTTCACCATTACTGCTACTACTAAAACAAATCACATAAAGTTCAGCCCCCAGATTCTTCCTCCTCACAGTCACTAGTAATAGGAGGATATTGATTACCCCCTCCTTCACTCCAAACACTAACAAGCTGGTGGACCTTCTTAGCACTTGCACTGGTGGGATTGCTTGGGGATGTCAAGTGTGACTTATGGTCCCCTGCAGTCACACTTGGCATCATCTTCTCCTTCACCCCCCCCTCCTGAATATTACAAGGCACACTAGCAGCAGCTTCAGCACTGGTGGCAGCAGCTTCAGCACTGGTGGCACTGGCAACATGGGCAGCACATCTGATAGCAGGCACAGTATTGGTGGCAGCAGGTTCAGCACTGGCAGCAGGCACAGCACTGGTGGCACTGGCAAAAGTGGCAGCATGACTGACAGCAGGAACAGTATTGGTGGCAGCAGGTTCAGCACTGGCAGCAGGCACAGCACTGGGTGCAACAGAGGCAGTACATCTGACAGCAGGCACAGCACTAGTGGCAGCAGGTTCAGCACTGGAAGCAGGCACAGCACTGGTTGCAACAGGGGCAGCACGTCTGACAGCATGCACAGCAATAGTGGCAGCAGGGGCAGCAATGGTGGCAGCAGGGGCAGCAAGTCTAGCAACAGGCGCAGGCAACTGACTTGTCCTTCTCTCACTAGTACTACCCTTTTCTCCTTTCCTTTCCATTCCTTTTTTTCCCTCCCTTCCCATTAAATTCCCCAAGATCCCTAGGGGTGGTTTAGGGAGACAGGACAGCATTGGTTTAGTAGTGCTCACGTCCTCCTCCTCCTCCTCAGACTCAGCGGACACATAAGGGTCCTTCCAGTTCCTCCTTTTAATATTTTAATAGCAGTCACTATGAGCCTCTCCTGCCTCAGTTTTGCATCAAGATCACAGCAGAATAGCACAGCATGTCTACCACGCTCTGTAGCAGCTTCTGTTGTGTTTGACTTCTGCAAATACATCATGTTTTTATAGCGAAAAGGCGAAAACCACGTAAATCAATGGGCAGAAACTTTCTAGCCATTGAAAAAACGGTGAACAATTTTGGCCAATGGGCAAAAAAGCAGAAAACAACATGGTTTTTGCTGAATTTCTTGTGGTTACACGGAGAGAGATTTTGCCCACCCCTATTCAGGACCACTAGGAAGAGACACATTGCCAGAGGCTCCCTTATATTTAAATGTCTTTTTGCTTGTACAAGAGAGTAACAAGAAAAGACCTAAAATTGTGGAAACATCATTGATACATTTTCATTTGTTTGAAGGAAAGTCACTGCCAAGAGACGTTTTGGTGCCATGCTTATTAACTAAATATACCTAATCTTAAACTATATTGCATATATATATTTTGAAGTTATGGGAAAGAAATGTTTTTTGAATATTTTGATTGAAAATGAATTATGAAAAGTTATACAAATGTACGAGGTCCTAAATGGAACAACAGAAGAAAGACGCAAAGATCAGCAGTGAGTATTATTACAGTTGTAGCAATAGTATATTCTTGAATAAAATTTTATATTTCAGTATGAAACTAGCTAGTAAGTTTTACAATGACATTATACACAACTTTTCAATTTACTATTAAAAATAGTCTTGATAAATGTATTCAAGTTTGTTAAGCAGAACTAAAAGTTTCCTTAGACAGCCTAGGTGCAGTTAGATTACATGAAATTCTAATTCTTGCGTGAGACAGTCCCAGGTGATGATCACTTATTGGGATTACAAGCACTTTTGTAGAGAAAGATGCTACTCTGATGACTATTTGATCAGACACCATGCTCTTCTGCATGGTTAAACAACATATTTTCTAGTGCATAAATTCTGTAAAATTTCCTGAACATGAACAAAAAACATATATAGTATTTGTCATTCCACAACCATCAACTCAATGTATTTTTGTTTTGCTGTAATCTTACAACACTATCACAAGGAATTTTCCTAAACATCAAAAAAGTATCACTTTTAGTTAAATATAAATATTGGATATCCTTTTGTATGTGTATAATGAAAATACGGAAGCATTTTAAAGGCATATATTTGTTTGGTCTATAAAATATTTAAAAGGTAGAAATGGAAGTGCCGCTTAAGGAGGAATCTATACCTATAGGAAAAAGTGAGTTGTATTATGTTTATCAGAATATATATATAAACACACAAATACATACATTATATTATATATTATATAAAGAAACAACTTATCAAAATAACCACTAAGGAAACTCAGCTTAATAGTGACATCTACTTTCAGACATAATGTAAGAAAATAAATCTTATCCCTAAGGGACTTAGGATCAAGAACCCCCTTGAAAAAACACATAACTCACAATATGCTGAAAATGTCTGCAAATGCACAAGTGAGAACCCTTGAAATAAATTGATCCATCAGCTCTATGAAAATAAGCCAAAAACAAGCTACACTTAAAAATCTACGGACTCATAATACACATCAAATAGAAGAATTAGAACTTGCAATACAAAATATATACAAAAAACAACTGCAATATCTCATCAAGAAGCATAAAACTCTCTCTCAGGATTACAACAAACATGTACATAAATCTGAATACAAATTTGGACTGCACCAAGTCAAACCAAACAATGACACAACAAACCGCCTCTGAAATCAAATACTAACTACCAACCTGGAAAATAACGGCTAATTAGCTTTCTCTAGCTGAGATATCGGTTATAGCCAAAGGATTTTCATTCTGTCCAAGCCTGAAACTGGATCATATTCAACTCTACACAGACCTGGAGGAATTTTCCAGGAGGCAAATAAAGGAATATTTCCCCAATAAGGACTTCACCACAACCATTTTGAATTTCAACCCCCCCAAAAAAAGAGCACACACTTCACTCCACCAACAGGATGTAACTCCAGATTGGATTACTACATAGAAATAGGGATGGGTGAACTAAATCAGGGAAAAATGCCACTTTAGCCACCTGGCTAAAAATTTCCAGGAAAAAGCGCTGTTTTTCTGTTTTTTTTATAAAGCTCATTGCATTTTGAACAGAGACTGGCAATATAAAAAGACAGTCTCTGTTCAAATTTCCCACACGCTGGGGAGATTTTGTTAGCCTCACTTACTGCCACCACTGCTAACGAGAACGGTGGATTCCAATTCAGCAATATTTTCGCATTAGTTTTTCTATTTGAAACAATTTCTTTTTGCAAAATTGATTGGGACACTATTTTTTCATAGTGGGGCATATTGTGTTGTGAATTTGAATGAGTGCACTACTTTAACCCTTTGAGTACAAGAGGGTTCTGACAAAGGTTTAAACAATGTACACATTTCCAGGTTATGCTTTTGGGATATATTTAATGAAGAGAAGAAGAAAGAAGATGAAGATATAGAAAAAGAAGGAAAACAGAAGATAACAGAAGAAGATGGACAGTGAATGACAGGCCATTACTCACGCTATTTAGCTTGGGTTTTGGGAACTGAAAACACACAACGGACATTTGGGAACAGTTTCTATGGACATAGGGCTCGATTCAAATGTTGGAGTTAAAACTAGCGTGAAGAAAAAAACTGGCTTCGCGAGTTAAACCAAACTGGGTAACGTGAGATTCAAATGTTCCATACCCAAAAGAGTTAACGCGCGACGGCCTACAAAACACACGAAGACTACAAAACTGGAGTCAGCAAATATTTGACCTCATTGTCGACGCCAAACACACGAGAAACGCGAGAAACGTCTCCAAAAGCAAAAAACAAGCGAAACGTCCAACGTTACCAAGCGCTCCAGCCAATCACAGCACCCCAAAGTATCAAGTTCAGTCGAAAAAACTATAAATAGACCCAAAATCACCTACGCACCTTTGTCTGTTATCGAGTTCACAGAGCTAGATCTCAGGACCCAAGGGGTGGAGGTTAGTTATAGAGAGTGAGAGGTAGAGAGGAGCACAGCACACAGATAGGAGTTGGAGAGCATTGTGACACCATAAAAATACACATAAAACACTTTTGCACATATCCATCACACACATCCAAACACAAACACACATATACACACACATAGCTCATTTTTATTTTGATAACACATCACACCTTTATTTTTTTTTTGACAGTGTGAGTCTGTGAGTGCAAGTGAGTGACAGAGAGTGAGTGAGTGAGTGTGTGAGGGCCTGAGTGAGTGCCTGGGTGTGAGTGTGTGAGAGCAATGGAAAGGAGAGGAGAGGAGAGAGGGGTGGGGAGTGTAGGAGGAGAGGAGGAGGAGATGCAGGGGGGCATCCCTGGTCAGGGTAGGGGAGGGAGAAGGAGATCTCTGGGGCGGAGGGGCAGCCACCTGAGGGCAGGCACATCCAGTGCAGGGGCAGAGACAGTGGGACGAGGGGTAGACCCCCTGCACCACACACAGCCAGGGCCAGTGCAGGCAGGGCTGGAGAGCCACAGCCAAGGCTCTCAACAAACTGTTGGTAGTGAGGAGGAGGAAAGGGCGAGAGAGCCCAGGTTCTCTGAGGAGGAGAACCTTGTCCTCTGTGAGGCTGCTGTTGCAAGGGAGAGGGTCCTGTTCTCCAAAGGGCCCCTTGCTGGTTTGAGCTCCAGGAGGAAGGCAGCCTGGAAGGAGGTCATGGCTGCGGTTAATGCTGTATCCAGCCGCAGCCGGTCAGTGGAGTCCGTGAAAAAAAGGTGGACAGACTGCAAGGCCAAGGTAAGATAGTAACATAGTAACACAGTAATTCATGTTGAGAATAGACTTGTGTACATCTAGTTCAACCCTTTTCCCATTTCTGTCTCCCATTGTGAAGGTGAAGAGGAAGATGGGTGAGCAGGCCTTGCATGCTGCTGGTACAGGAGGTGGTCCGCCCCTGCGTGTGGAATATACCCAGTGGGAGGAGGCTGTACGCAGGACAATCTCCACCATCACGGTCCATGGTGTTCCTGGATGGAGCGACACTGGGGATGAAAGGAGCCTCCAGTCCACTGGTACGTGCATCAAGGCCCACACACATCACACAAAACTGACACCTAACAGACAGAGGCAAACACAGTGACACCTGAACACATGGACACCATTCCACACCACAATCCAGCCACACAGCTTGGAGGGATGTCAAACAAGGACAGAATACTTGACTAACCCAGCCAGAATGGTAATGCTAAAGTCCCTATTGAACCCTCTTCATGCTGTCCAAAACAATATCATGCACAGCACAAATACAATGCACACTGTCATGTGTCAGTCACAGATCTAAATGTTCTGTGTATCACGTCATACATAGAGTGACAAAGAGGTCAGCACACAACCCCTTGAGTGCCACAGGGATAAGCAATGCATTGTTCAACAAAACACTGTCTAGTCCCCTGGCACCCAAAGGGTTATCAGAGAATAGCAAGGAGGGGAATTGGTGTGTTTCATATTGTATTGTTACTGCATGTCAGAGCTAGGTGTTGAACATGTAGGTAGTTAGTACAAGTGGAAGTTTCAGCATTATGCATCATATGTAGACTGCAGGGTGTTGCTGGCCAGGGGACATTCCCCACCATCACCACTCTGCAGGACATATGTGATTCACAAGGCTAAATCCTGATGGGGGGGCATTCACTAGGGTGTCAGAAAGAGGTGGCAATGTTTACATGACAACAACAGTGTCATCACACCTGCAATCCCTGTGTTATCCTTGGGAGCCAATGCACTGAGATCTAAACAACATGTGATACACCAGTGCTTAGGGTCAACATCATGACATAGGAAAACAAAGAAGTAACCCCTAACAGTACAGCATAACCATGCACATGTTTGCTGTGTGTTATGATTATGTCTGTCCTGGGTTGTGTTTGTGTGTTGTGTGCTGATTAGGTTGTTGGGTACCACAGATCATGTTGCTTGTTGTGCTTGGTGTGTTCATGTTGCTGACACCATCGGTTGGACTCAGAAGTCATCGTTCACCACTGGTGCATTGTTGTGTTAAGGGGTCACAGTGTTTCTGTTGTTGAAGCTAAGTGTATGACATGCAATAGGTTTGTGTCACTCAAGGTGTTATGTTTTATTTTTGGTCACCACATGTATTATGATGAATGGGGATAGCAAGGAGGTATATGCCTTGCCATCCCCACTGCTCAGGATACACATGATGACCAAATCTACAACACTGTAGGTTAGAAGAATCAATGTATGGGATCACATCAAGCTAAGCAATTTGTGTCAGGATGGTAACCAATGCATTGCAAAGCTATGCAATGGATAGTATCCTGCCACTCAACGGTTCACATGTCATTGTAACAGTAGTGCAGCACTCATGTCACGGCTCAAATCACTAATTCCATCATGTCATTTGCCCCCATAGCTTACCAAACATCCAGAGCAGAGGAGTCCGGGGAAACCTCCTGTGAGGAGGCCACCACCTCAGGAGTGCTGCCACCACCACCACAGCAGCAACCACAGCAGCAGCGGCCCCAGCAAGGCCCCCAGCAGCAGCAGCAGTGGCCCCAGCAGCAGCAGCAGTGGCCCCAGCAAGGCCCCCAGCAGTGGCCCCAGCAAGGCCCCCAGCAGTGGCCCCAGCATGATCCTGGCGTCCATGTGTCTCCACCACTGTAGCCTATGGCGAGGCACAGAATGTCACAGGCTGTCCAGATGCCAGGACATGCAGAGTCCAGCATGTGGGCTAGGCCTCAGCCCCCCCTGAGGAGATCCGGAAGCCAGGAGGCATCCATGATGTGGCCCCTGGACTACCAACATATTGGCCTGATCGGGGAGCCACAGCAGCCACAGGGGCGCACGGTTTTCACCCCACCACCACCACCAACGCCATCACCCCCAACCACACCAACAGATGTGCCCCATCCTGAGGCTGCAGTAACAGAGGGTAGTGAGGGGTCCGGGGATCGTTTCTCCACATCCCCCCACAGCCTCCATGTTGCAGTCTCTCCTGAGGCACCCCATGGTTGTCCGCTCCCACCACCACCTCCGCCAGCCTCCATGCCCACCACGCCTGTGTCACCTGCGCCCACAGCAGCCCTCGACGCGGCATGTGTGGCTGTCCAGGGTGAGCAGGTCACAGTGTTACGGAGGTGTGCCCGATCCCTGCGTAGGATCGAGCTGAATATAGGGAGGATCATGGGGTGCCTCCGGGCCATGGAGGCACAACAGGTAGTCGCCAACACACAGCAGGCGTAATTTAACACCCGCATGATGGAGGTGCTGGGACACATGCTGGTGGAGATGCGAGAAACAAACAGGTGGGAAAACCAGCGCCACAACATGGGCCAGCTATCACAACAGGGGTCCAGTAATGCATCTCCAGCCAGCAGTGATCCACCACCACCAACACCACCACCATCCACCAGACACCCACGGGTAACCCGCCGCAGTCAGAAGCAATCCACCTCTGCAGCCCCCCCCCTTACCCTCCCAAGAAAAAGAAGTAAGGCCAACCTTCTTCAGGCCCATTCAATAAATGTTTGCACTTTTTCATTACATCTGTGTCCATGCATGTTTCTCATCCAATATGTGGTTTGTTTGGCCGAGTTGTCTCCAATGCATTGCAAAGCTATGCAGTGAACACAACTCATTCACATCTAACATGGGTGTCAGGGAATGAGTTGTCTCCAATGCATTGCAAAGCTATGCAGTGAACACAACTCATTCACATCTAACATGGGTGTCAGGGAATGAGTTGTCTCCAATGCATTGCAAAGCTATGCAGTGAACACAACTCATTCACGATGAATGGAGTCACAAGCTTTTACAGCAGGGGTGAACACACACATCACATACACACGTTTGTCCAAGTTCAAATCACAGACATTTGAAAGTTAAACAACATCAGGATGTTGTTCCATGATGTGACTTGAACTTGAACAACATGAACACATTACATACATCAACAACATGATCGCAATTAAGGGGATAGTAATGCTTGGAATGTGTCATGACATATGTAGTTGGGTTCACCACCCTGATTGGAACAAGGGAACTCCCACTGCTGAAAGGTGTCTCTTTCCAAGGTTATCCGAGCTCAGAGCTTGAAGTCATGGGTCAAATATTACATTGTCCTGAAGGTGTTAAATGGCGCTGTTGCAACTTCATCCTATGGGGATTCATGGTGCAGGGACCGGAGCTGTCCATAAGATGTTGTATCAACAGCGCCACATGACACATTCATGCCACTGTGATATTGGATCTATGAATGTAAACTTTGAGCTGTAACCACTTTGGAATAAAACACCTGTCAGCAAGGAAGTTCACTTGTTTTACTCAGGGTGATAAACCCTACTACATGGATTTTCAAACATTACAAGTATCACTATCATCTATCTGTTTGAAACCCTGATGGGAAAGGTAATCAGTGACACAAGATAGATAGTCATATCACATGTTTTATTGACATCAACACGAACAGATGATACTCATGGACGTCGAGTCAACATGTCACCGGAACAAACTGCTGGACCATGAGGAATCATGCCATAGATGCCTGCAGAGAGTGAAAACGAGATTTGTAGATGCACTATCAACACAACAGTCATGCTATTGCTTTACCACCATCATGCCCTTGAGGTACACAACACATTGATCAACAATGCTTTTGAGACCTTACTGGCACTCCACGGTGACAGCTTTGTTATGTGACAGAGTGAACAATCCATTTGTTGTCAAGGTGTTGTGTAGCCATCATGACCTTATTTTTTTTGGATAAAGGTGTTGGCTAGCAGACATATGTATATTAGTGATGAGCGAGCACCCCAATGCTCGGGTGTTCGGGTGCTCTGACCGAGCGCCCCCGGAGGCTCGAGTGCTCGGCCGAGCACCCGAGCCCCATTGAAGTCAATGGGAGGACTCGAGCATTACACCAGGCACCCCCTGCTCTGATGAGGGGAGGGTGCCTGGTCCATAGGAAAAGGGCAGAAAATGATGGAAACACCACAGAAATGGTTCAGGGACAGCATAGGGAGGATGTCTGGATGCGTCTTGGACTCCAACATCTCTGCTGGGAACGATCTTTCGCCCGTAGTACGCCATTTTTACAGACTGACCGTAAAACACACAAAAAGGAAGATAAAAACGACTTTAGGCGAAAAATTGTTACCAAACAGTATTTGCTGTATATTTACTTGTATATCATCTGCAAATTCTGCAAAAAATTTCATCGATTTTTCGGAACTGGGGCCATGATTAAGAGGGAAACGTGCGCAGAGGCAAATTCTCCCAAAAATTTCCTTGATTTTTCTGAACTGAGGCCATGATTAAGAGGGAAACGTGCGCAGAGGCAAATTCTCCCAAAAATTTCCTTGATTTTTCTGAACTGAGGCCATGATTAAGAGGGAAACGTGCGCAGAGGCAAATTCTCCCAAAAATTTCCTTGATTTTTCTGAACTGAGGCCATGATTAAGAGGGAAACGTGCGCAGAGGCAAATTTTCCCAAAAATTTCCTCGATTTTTCTGAACTGGGGCCATGATTAAGAGGGAAACGTGCGCTGAGCCGACCATCTAAAACATTATGGGTGATGGTCTGCTGCGGAGCTGACCATCATAAACATTATATGCGAAGGCCCGCTAGTGAGCTGACGCTATAAAACATTATATGAGAGGGCCCGCTAGAGAGCTGACCCAATAAAACATTATATGAGAAGGCCCGCTGGTGAGCTGACCTATACAAAAATTGTCAAACTGCGCCCGCTGGTGAGCTGGCCCTATATAAAAATTATATCACAGGGCCCGCTGGTGAGCTGGCCCTATATAAAAATTATATCCCAGGGTATATGGAAGAGAGTCAACCATATACCCGTTTTTTGGGTGGAAGGGGTGAATGGGAATACAGAGTATTCCCATCATTGTAAATAACATATATAAAGTCACTTTATGTTCCTCCGGGGCTTTCCTCCAGTGGAGTGGAGAAGTCAGGGGAAATCCAGGCCTTGTTCATTTTTATAAGTGTCAACCTATCAGCATTTTCGGTGGAAAGGCGGATACGCTTATCTGTTATGATGCCACCAGCAGCACTAAATACCCGCTCAGACAGAACGCTGGCGGCAGGGCAGGCCAGCACCTCCAAGGCGTAGAGTGCCAGTTCATACCACGTGTCCAGCTTGGACACCCAGTAGTTGTAAGGCACAGAGGGATCATTGAGGACGCTGACACGGTCTGCTACGTACTCCTTCACCATCTTCCAAAACTTTTCCCTCCTTGTGACACTAGGCTGCGCATCAGGGTGAGGGTGCTGGCGGGGTGTCATGAAGGTGTCCCACGCCTTGGAGAGTGTTGCCCTGCCTTTCTCGGAACTGCTGTGTGCTCCCCTTTTCTCCCCTTCTCGGTTGGCCAAGGTAGCACGTACTCTGCCGCCAGCGTTGTCAGATGGAAAATTTTGGAGCAATTTTTCAACAAGAACCTTCTGGTATTGCACCATTTTGCTTGTCCTCTCCACCGGAGGAATGAGGGATGAGAAATTCTCTTTGTAGCGGGGGTCCAGAAGGGTGAACACCCAGTAATCCGTGTTGTCTAAAATGCGTATAACGCGTGGGTCACGGGAAAGGCAGCCTAACATAAAGTCAGCCATGTGTGCCAGAGTACCAACAGGCAAGATTTCGCTGTCCTCACCAGGAGGATGACTCTCAATCTCCTCATCCTCTTCCTCCTCTTCTGCCCACCCACGCTGAAGAGATGGAACTAAAGTTCCATGGCTACCCTCTGTAGCGGAGGCAACCGTGTCTTCCTCCTCCTCCTCCTCCTCCTCCGCCTCCTCCAGTTGTCGCTGAGAAGACGAAGTGAGGGTGCTCTGGCTATCACCTTGTGTAAGCTCTTCCTCCCGCATTTCCACCTCTTCCACATGCAAAGCGTCAGTTTTAATTGTGAGCAGCGAGCGTTTCAGTAGACACAGAAGTGGGATGGTTACACTGATAATAGCGTTATCGCCGCTCACCATCTGTGTCGATTCCTCAAAATTGCGTAAAACCTCACAGAGGTCTGACATCCATTCCCACTCCTCACTTCTGATTACAGGAAGTTGAACGGAGAGGCGACGACCGTGTAACAGCTGGTACTCCACTACTGCCCTCTGCTGCTCACAAATCCGGGCCAACATGTGGAAGGTGGAGTTCCAGCGCGTGCTCACGTCACACAGCAGCCGGTGAGCTGGCAATTGTAAGCGCTGCTGCAGCTTCAACAGGCCGGCTGAAGCTGTAGATGACTTACGGAAATGTGCACACACGCGGCGCACCTTTGTCAAGAGATCATGCAAATTGGGGTAGGTTTTTAGAAATCGCTGAACCACTAAATTAAATACATGCGCTAGGCATGGTACGTGTGTGAGCTTGCCGAGCTCCAAAGCCGCCACCAAGTTACGCCCATTATCACACACAACCATGCCTGGTTGCAGGTTGAGTGGCGAGAGCCATTGCTCGGTCTGGTGACTAATCCCCTGCAACAGCTCTGAGGCCGTGTGCTGTTTGTCCCCAAGGCAGATCAGCTTCAGCACGGCCTGTTGACGCTTCCCCACTGCAGTGCTACACTGCTTCCAGCTACCGGCTGATGGGTGAGTGGCGCTGCGCGCAGAGAATTCGGAGGTGGAAACGGAGGAGGAGGAGCCAATAACGTAGGTGCTGGCGGAAACCCTGATGGAGGTAGGGCCCGCAATCCTCGGCGTGGGTAGCACCTGTGCCATCCCAGGGTCCGAGTCGCTCCCAGCCTCCACGACATTCACCCAGTGTGCCGTCAGGGAAATGTAGCGTCCCTGGCCACAAGCACTTGTCCATGTGTCAGTCGTTAAGTGGACCTTCCCAGTAACTGCGCTGGTCAGGGCACGGGTGATGTTACGGGACACATGGTGGTGTAAGGCGGGGACGGCACACCGGGAAAAGTAGTGGCGGCTGGGGACTGCGTACCGAGGGACAGCTGCTGCCATCAGGCTGCGGAAGGACTCAGTCTCCACAAGCCTAAATGGCAGCATTTCGATGGCCAGTAATTTGGAAAGGTGTGAGGTTAGTGCTATGGCCTGTGGGTGGGTGGCTGGGTATTTTCGCTTGCGCTCAAATGCCTGGGGTAACGACATTTGGACGCTGTGCTGGGACAGGGAAGTGGATGTGGTCGCTGATGGTGCTTCAGATGGTACAGGTGCAGGGCGGGAGGTATGCGGGCCTGCGCCTTCGACAGGCGATTGGCCGGCACCGAAAACAGGGGAAGAGGAGGCAGTGGTGTGGCCTGCAGACACAGATTGGCGATCCGGGCGTTCCTCCCACTTATTACGGTGCTTGGATGCCATGTGTCGGATCATGCTGGTGGTGGTGAGGTTTCTAGTGTTCATGCCTCGGCTCATTCTGGTGTTGCACAGGTTGCAAACTACAATTCTTTTGTCGTCCGCACTTTCCTTAAAAAAACGCCATACCGTGGAACACCTACCCCTTGGCAAGGGAGATTTACGCAAGGGGGTGCTCCGTGGAACATTTGCGGGCCGGTTTGGTGCGGTCCGCCTTCTTTCTGTAGCCACACCACTGCCTCTTCCAGCCTGTTGCGGTGCTGCAGATGGCTCACCCTCAGGACTGCTGTCATTGCTCGGCTCTACACCTTCCCAGGTGGGGTCAGTCACCTCATCGTCCACCAAGTCCTCCTCCACTTCCTCACTCTGATCATCCTCCTCATGTCTTGATCCCACCACATACTCAGTCATTGACAACTGTATATCATCCTCCTCATCAAGGTCTTGAGACAGTAATAGTGGTTGATTTAATGGCAACTGTGTCTAATCATCATCATCATCCACTTCCTTTGACCTTAAATGCCGTTCACCTCTGTCATCTTCTTGTGATTGGGTACCCTCTAGAGGTTGTGAATCAGGGCACAAGATGTCATGTTCCTCTGCAAGCGTGCTTGGAGAGAGGTTCAAATTAAGGATTGGTGATGAGACGAGCTCCTCACTATATCCCAGTGTGGGATCACTTCTTTGACCAGATCCTCTATGGTGGGAGGAAGGATGATCAGGGTGAGGATTATGTTGACCAGACTCTTGGCTACTGAGAGTGGACTTGGTGGAAGACAGGGTGGTGCTTAACCGACTGGAAGCAGTATCAGCTGACATCCAACCGACCACCTGTTCGCAGTGGTCTGACCTCGAGAGTGATGTCCTGCGACGCCCTGTAAACTGAGACATGAAGCTAGGTATGGTGGATGTCTTTCTTTATTGTGCTCTGGCACCAGGCACAGTTTCTACGCGTCCTGACCCGCGCCCTGAACTATAAGGATCACGTCCACTTCCCCGTCCCTTTTTACCCGCCTTCTTCATATTACACGGAATATGTGCTGCAAATCTGCAACTTTGCACACTAAACAGAATGTTCTTCTTAACTGCGGCTACGCACAGTGAATGGAATATGTGACTTTGATATTTTACAGTTTGAACACTTAACAGAATGTTCTCCTAATCTGAAACTTTGCACAGTAAACAGAATGTGCTTCTTAACTGCGGCTACGCACAGTGAATGGAATATGTGACTTTGATATTTTACAGTTTGAACACTTAACAGAATGTTCTCCTAATCTGAAACTTTGCACAGTAAACAGAATGTGCTTCTTAACTGTGGCTACGCACAGTGAATGGAATATGTGACTTTGATATTTTACAGTTTGAACACTTAACAGAATGTTCTCCTAATCTGAAACTTTGCACAGTAAACAGAATGTGCTTCTTAACTGCGGCTACGCACAGTGAATGGAATATGTGACTTTGATATTTTACAGTTTGAACACTTAACAGAATGTTCTCCTAATCTGAAACTTTGCACACTAAAAAGAATGTGCTGCTAATCTGCAACTTTGCACACTGAACAGAATGTGCTCTAATCTGCAACTTTGCACACTAAAAAGAATGTGCTGCTAATCTGCAACTTTGCACACTGAACAGAATGTGCTCTAATCTGCAACTTTGCACACTAAACAGAATGTGCTGCTAATCTGCGGCTAGGCACAGTGAACAGAATATATGAAGATTTTTTTTTTTATATCTCTGCCCCCCCAAACAAAATAAACTGCTGCCCCCACACACAGTAGTCCTAAAAAGGACTTTTGGGTCTTTTTTTTTTTTTAAATAGCTTTTCTTCTCCCTACACTGACTTTCCCTTCCTATCCTCATCTCTCCCTGGCTAAGACTGAGCCGAACTCGCTGGTCAGGTGCTATACAGCACCCGATCACGGGTTCTGGCCAGCCAATCAGTGTAATGCCAGCAGCCAACATGGCTGCTGGCATTACACTGATGTCAGAGCCTCCCTGCACGTTTATTGGCTGCGCAGCAGCCGCGAAACGTGCGGGGAGGAGACCCGAACATGGCGGGCGAGCACATGCGGTACTCGTACGAGTACCGCCATGTGCCGAGCAGAGCGATGCTCGAGCCGAACCGAGCTTCGGCCGAGCATGCTCGCTCAACACTAATGTATATGTGTGTGGACACACACATCATATCGTAAACCAAGCCCCCTGGGACAGGTGAACTATTTCATGGATCTCGATCTACATACTGATAAGGTGTGTGTGCTCAGGGTCCGTGTCACATACATACATATGTCTGCTTGCCATCCCCTTGATGAACACCTCATATGGTCATAACACATGGACAACACACATTGTCAAACAATGGAGTGGAATATTCATTGTGCTATATACACACACACAAACAAGTCAGCATGGCAGGCCTTGCAACCTGACTAACGGATCATTACTGCCATACCTTAGCCAACACCACACACAACCACCATCCCCATTCAGCTACATTGGGCATTGTTCACATTCTAGCTAAGTCTGATCCATTATCCCCTGAACCAATCGAGTGACAGAGGGGTACACAACTGATTGCCTTGTAATGTTTTGTGTGCACCTATGGCCCTCAAGGGGTTAAAACATGGTATTGCTATGTGGCATTCATTGCATGTCATTGCATTGGGTATTCCTCTGTGACTCACAGGGTTCCACATGTGTCATGGCTTTGTTCAACTTGGTAGATGTAGTTTCACATCAGTACAACTCAGTATGTGATGTACATGGACCATATGGTTTACCTTTGATGCGAGGATGAAGGATGATGTCCTGGACATTGTAGGACTATGTTGTTGGGTCATCCTGTGGAGTGGAACAGATAATCATTGTTGGTTTACATGTTTGCATGCATTCCACAAGCACATCCACAATCACACATGCATGGTACTCACAGGTGAAGTAGTCCCTGACGAGCCTGTTTCGCATCTGTGTCCCTTTCAACAGATCCTCCCCTCAATCAGTGGGAACAGGGACCTCCACAGGCTGGTGTGGCTGCACATCCTCCACGAGACGTGTGTCCACAGCTATGTTATGCAACAAGGCACATGCCTGGACGATGTTACATACCTTAGCAGGTGTATACTGCAGAACGCCCCCAGACTGATCCAGGCAACGGAACCTGGATTTGAGCTGGCCAAATGTGCGCTCAATGACATTCCTGGTCCGGACATGTGCCTCATTGTAGCGCTCCTCAGCAGGTGTCTGTGGATTTGCGATTGGTGTGAGCAGCCAACACTTGCACCCATAGCCAGCATCACCTGTAGATGAGTAGTAACATGGTGTCATGTTACATGGATGATGTATTCATGGGGGGGGGAGTCACAAAGCAGTGATGTAGAGGTGAAGTGATGGAGATGACTTCTCTGGTCCATCACTTCTCCAAATTCCATGTTATTCTATGGAGCCTATGCACAGAGATGTCCACAGTTGAAGGGACGTGGGCACATGACCAACATGTCATTACATGGAAGGTGCAGACGTCATGACATGGTAGAGTCATCTGATCTTCATCACCTCTTCATCAACACTTGGTGTCCCCCCCCCTTTGTGTCATGCACATACTGAAATGGGTGTGTACATGCGTCATGTGCATGCACCTGTGGATGTGGGGGTGTGTGTTCTCTGTTGACTCACCCAACAGCCATCCTCCTGTATGTGTACCGTTCTCAAAATCCCTGTGTACAGAGGAGTTGGTGAGGATGTGTGAGTCGTGACAACTCCAAGGGAATTTTGCACACACATTGGTAATCCTCATCCCAGCATCACACACCATCTGTACATTGATTGAGTGGTAACTCTTTCTGTTGACATAGAGATGTGGATGATGTGCAGGGGCTCTTAATCGGATGTGTGTGCAATCAATGGCCCCCATGACCCTGGGCATTCCTCCCCTGGCGTAGAAGGCCTGCTTAACCCGTGCCCACTCCATGTTTGTTGTAGGGAAATGGACGTAGGCACTTGCCTTCCTCTTCAGTGCTGTCAACACCTGTGTCAGTGCCCTGGAGCAGGTGGACTGGGACATTCCAGACACATATCCCTCTGTGGATTGGAATGATCCACTTGCCATGAAGTGGATGGAACACATAAGTTTCTGCAGTCCTGTCAGGGCACGGTTTGCACAGTAAACAGGGTCTATGTCATCTTTAATCACCTGATACAGGTTTAGCAGGCTCTCGGATGTCAGCCTGTATCTGTTCCTGACTTCTTCCTCAGTCATTCCCAGCAGCGTTACCCTGGTGCGATATATCCGGGGCCTGGCCATTTGTCTGCCAGCCCTCTGCTGCTCCACAGGTCCCTGTGGCAGCTGGGGGGCATCCTGTCATTGCAGCTGGGGTGCTGCTGGTAGGTGCTGTCCTCCAGGTGGGGATAGCTCTTCAGCTGGAGCATGAACAGCTGCAGGAGGTGACGGCTGTTGCACAGGGGTGCTTGGAGGGGGATGGGGAGCCCTAGCCCTCTCAAGCCTTCGCCTCCGCTGTCGCCTCAGGTAAAGGTATCCATACTGTTGTTCTGTTCTGTTCTCTTCTGTTGTGTTGTTTTTTTTTTTTTCTCTCTCTCTCCATCTGAGAAGGGTGGGCTGTAACTTTTAAACAGCAGTAGGGTGTTGTCAATGAGCAGTCATGTGGTTATAATGGACTAATGATAAGGTGTGTGTGTTATCCAGGTAATTGTTTTCTGGTGTGTCTGTGGTTAGTGGTGTGATTATTTGTAATTGGTATGTAGCTGTCAGGTGTGTGTTTTGTCTCCATGTACTGCTAAGGTTACATTGGTGAGTTGATTTGATGTTGGAGTGACAGGTGTGCATGTGGTGTTGTGTGTTAACCCCTGTTGGTCCAAGGTGTTTTGGGATGTCTTATGTTGTGCTGCTTTGTGTTCCCCTTGTCCCTGTGGAGTTGCTAGATTGTTATTGTTTGTCTGTGACTTGTTTGTATGGTGTAGGCCAGTGGTTCACAAGCAGGGTGTCATGTGATGTTGGTGTGCCATGTGTACCAGCTCAGGGTGCGTCACTTTTCCCATGTTGTTATGTTCTGCATTGGTGTTTGATGATATTGATTTTACACATTTTTGGGTAGATGTGTATATGTGACATTTGAGGCACCATTTCTCCACATTGTCATTGACACAGTGGGACCTGATGTTGGGCATATGTTATTTTTATTTGGGTATTCCCTTGTGCCCTCAGGGGATGCCCTGGAATATCCAGATTGCATGTTAGGTGTGTTTTGGGTGGAGGGGTTGTGTAGCACTGTTGTGGGCCTTGTTGTTGTATTTGCTAGGCATTGCAGGGGTTAATATTGACTTCTGTATGCTTGGCTTCTGTCCTTGAATGACCTGCTTCTCTCTTTTATTTTCAGCGACGGTGGTTTTCTAGTCTGAGTTGTGTGTTTTTCTCCAAAAAAAATAGGCGTTAGATTTCTGGAGAGAAATGTTACAATTTAACGCGCGTTAGCCCTAACTCCAACATTTGAATCGCTTTTGGCGTCGCTTGTACATTATCCTCTATGGGTGAGATCTTGCTGTTCTGGCGACGGGCGACGTGTGTTTCAGAACTGGCGTCGCTTGTTACTAGTGGAACATTTGCATTGCTCAGTTGACGTTAAAACCAGCGTCGCCAGTTTTTTCTGGCAACGCCAACATTTGAATCGAGCCCATAGTTCTTTGTAGATTCAGTTGGTAGGGCAATTGGATAACAAATTTGACAATTTTTTTTTCTATGGTCATTATCCATTTTTGCCCTACCGGCTGTTTTACCATATTTCTTTGAATCAAGGACTTAGTCTTATGAGGCACAAGCCCTGAGGAAACATTGATGTGTAGTACTTAGACTTAGGCCCAAGCCCAGATGAAACATTGACACGTAGGAATTAGACTTGGGACCAAGCCCTTAGTAAACATTGATGTGTAGTACTTAGACTTAGGCCCAAGCCCAGAAGAAACATGACACGTAGGAATTAGACTTGGGACCAAGCCCTTAGTAAACATTGATGTGTAGGACTTAGACTTAGGCACAAGCGCTGAGGAAACATTGATTTGTACGAATTTGGCTTGTTAGCTTCACAAGCACTGAGGAATCAGAGATAATTTTTAGCACTCAGGTTTTTTAGTGCCACAAGCCCTGAGTAATCAGAGATATTTTTTAGCACTCAGGCTTGCTAGCATCACATGTCCTGTGGAATCAGAGATAATTTTTAGCACTCAGGCTTGTTAGTGTCACAAGTCATGAGGCATCAGAGATCATTTTTAGTACTCAGGCTTCTTAGTGTCACAAGCCCTGATGAATCAGATATATTTTTTTTGTACTTAGGATTGTTAGAGTCACAAGTCCTGAGGAATCAGTGATTTGTTTATTTTAGGCCTCTGGCTTATATTTAATGAACAAGCCCTGAAAAAAAGATGCCCTACTGGCCTAGTACCAACAGGTTATGTTATGGTGGCCAGTGGCCATTGGCAAATGGCCTAGTGTCATTGAGGCAAGTGTGACTGCTGTTCTTGCTGCTGCTGCTGAGTTGTTTAAGCAGCAAGATTATTAGGCAACTCTAAGGGAATGGGATCAACAAAAGAAGTGATATGGGTGATGCTGATCATGTTTGCACTTGCCACTGCTAGCTCCAGTGAAGCACTTGAGGCAGTAGAAGCACCACAGTTAGCCCCACCACTTCAGGTATATGTTGAGAAAAGAAGTTGGTGAATAATGCTTCTCCACCTGCTCATTCTCCAAAATCATGGTTGTGTTGTTGGAATAGATTTTTTTTCCCTTGAGAGTAGGGATGGGCAAACATTTTCACCTCAAACTGAAATCAGGCGAAAAATGGCACTTTCCGCTTGTCAAATAATTTCCAGAGAAAAGTGCCATTTCCTCTTTTTCCCACTTTTTTTGCCTAACTCATTGTGCTTTGAAATCAATGGGAAGAAACATTTTTCTCCACCAAACAAAACTTTTCTCTTGTTTTCTACAGCCATATAAATGGGTGTCAGGCTCACACAGCAGCCATTCTGTGTTTGTGAGAGGAGAGAGCAGCACATTGTTTGAGTTAGAGTAGATAGGGTAATTGAAGTTTAATTTAGGGAATCTTTTAGGTAGGACATTAGTTCTCTCTATTAGGAGAGTTAGTGAGGCACTCTGGGGAGAAGAAGGGAGGAAGGAGGTTGTCCCCAAATAATACCCCAAAATTCAAACTGATTGACTGGCAAGACACAGGAAGCTGGGGACATATTTGCTTGCTGAACTTGCTGTTATTGTCTTTGTGCTTGGTGAGGAAGTCTGGGGAAAGAAGTTGTTAATTTTGTTTTTCAGCTATAATTTTTTTTGGACAGATTGTAATACGACAGGGACAACTTAAAAAAAGAATAAGAAATAATAAAAAAATAAGAATAATGAAATAAAGAATTAAATAAATAAGGTGACAGTGACAGACAACTGACTGGACTTAGAACTTATGCAAGGCATCATACACATCAGTGTTGTGTACTGTAGAGTAAAATCACACAGAGTATTTGAGTAATGTCCAGCCAATGCACATGGGGCGGGGGGGAAGGTTGGAGCATTGCAGGGATGTGAGAGTAAAGTAGTAGTTCAAAAACTGACTGCAGCAATGGTTGCTTCAGCATGTGCAATAAATGATGATAATCCCTCTACTCCAAGGGACGATGCAGTTTGTCAAGATCCAAGCAAAACTTCCAGCTCCACCAGTGCCAGTAGAAATAATGAACCATATAAGAAGAACACTGTAGACGACAAAAAGTAACAAGTGTTGATGATGACAATAGCATAATAGAGGATGTTGTAGCAGCTGGAATATCCCAAGCTGCAGTTATTTTTCCAGGATGGCTGTTACTGAATTGTACAAGCAGTTGGTTAGTGTGGTGGGTAAAGGACTGAAAAGTGCATATGGCAAGAAAATCCACCTGACAACAGATATGTGGCCAAGTGGGCAGAGCACAGACCATATGACTGTGACTGCTCACTGGGTTTCTGCCAACAAAGAGTCGTGATGATCTGCAGCAACTCTCTGAGGAATTGTATTCTATCAAGGAATATCGAGATATGCTTATTGATCGAGTGGAGGATTGCATTGTGGAGGATGAGAGGGAGAAAGTGAGGGCACAACAAACATCTAGACAGTATAGTGGAAAAGAAGGCAGTAAAGCATTTAAAGAAGCAGAAGCAGTTACATCATCAACCAGAATATTGCATTCAGAACACAGGGCAATTCATGGGCCTCAGCAGGACCGGCAAAAACCCAACATTGTTAGTGGTGGCAGTGGCTGCACCTCTCTGTGGGACTTGCTCCCTGAGTACAGGTTGGTAACTGACACACAGGAACACCGTGTAGCTCCTAGAAGTGGTCCCACTGCATGTGAGATGATTTCTGCATACTTGCAGGATAGTTACGTTTTTGGCAGAAACAATGACCGCATGGACACGTACTGCATTGGAAACCCTAAGTTGTCCTCTAGCAAGCATTGAGTGTGAGAGAGATTTCAGAGCAGCTGGTTACATTGCCAATGACTGCAGGACGTGGTTATCAGCAATGTTGGGAGACTAACAGTCTTAAAAATGACAAACATCTCATACCATCTGAGTATCAGGTAGCAGAAACCACACATGACAGACAAAGCCAGGAGAAATATATTAACAGCAGCACAGATGAGGAGGTGGAAGAGGGATGTGAAGAAGGGTTGTCACCATCTACCCCACTCAACATTGACTGTTTTTTTTTGCTTCTTCAAAAGAGCTTATACAGTACATCTGGAAACCCCTGTGTATCTTGAAGTTTCTGCCTCGGAGAGACCTTGCTGATATTGTATTACTACCTTGTGTATTGTTGCTGTGCTCAGTCTTGCCATGGTGTATGACTTTTAACTTTAAACTGTCTTCAGCAACCTCAATTTGTTAGCTGGGTTTGGCTGTTCCTCATCCATTTATATTCCTCCTACACAGCTGTTTCTTTTACAGTTAATGATTGTGTTCCAACCTACATATTAAATTGATGGTCATTAGCACCTGTTTGGTATAATTGTTTAATCATATACCTGACTATATGCCTACAAAATCCCTGACTTTGTGCAAGTGCACCTAGAAGAATTGATGCTGTTTTGAAGGCAAAGTGTCACACCAAATATTGATTTGATTTAGATTTTCATCTGTTCACTCACTATCATTTTGCTATTTGATAAATATAAATTATTAACATGTCTATTTTTGAAAGCATTCTTACTATACATGCCAAATATTTTTGAACAGTACTGTAACAATGAATGAGGTAGATTGCCAGAAGATGTTGCTATGTCTTCCTGCTCCGCACCAGGTGATGGCGAGTCGTGTTTTACTCGACATCGAACTTTCAGGCTCTGTCTGTGTTTCTCTATTTTTCCTCCTCTTTGATTTCCACCTCACCTCTTGTTGCCTTTGGTGAGAGACAGTGAGTTCAGCAACATCTGTGCTTGGTTTCCTTGATGGGGGTTTGGCTTTAACATGCTTCACATAAATGTCATGGTTTCTGTATTTAATATGTGTTATGCGAGGGGTTGTAACAAAATGTGTTCCCTCCTTTCCCCTTTTCACTGACTTATCACAAATTGTGCACAGTGCCGTCGCTGATGACAGCAATGTGCCTGCCCCAAAAGAAAAATAGTCCCACACTCAAAACCTTAATGGGTAGGGGATAGGTAGAGAATAGCCTCTTTCTTCTTCTCCTCCACATTCCCCTTCACTGGCTGGGGCAGAGGATGCTGCTGCTGCTGCCTCAGAGTCAGCAATACTACTAGGACCAGGAGTATTGCTGTTGGCAAGTGGAACCTATTCTAATCCCACATCACTACTGTTGGACCCCATTCCCACTGTGTCCAGAGTGGTCTGTGGCACACTAGATTGCTCGTCATCTTGCTGCTGCCCTTACAACTCAGCAGTAGCAGGAATTACAGCAGCAGCAAATGCCACAATGTCATCATTGCTGCTGCTGGTGGTGATGCCCATCCCCATTTGTATTTCAGTCTCCTATTCCTTCTCAGTTTTGGCTAAAAAGGCCGTTAACGTATTTTTCAACCCAGCTGCTCTACCATCACCCTCACCATCACCACCACCATCAGTCCATCCTTGCTGCTGCTGCTGCTGATGGATGTTGTGGGCTCCCTTTACAACTAGTCTGGCTTCTCTGCATCATTTCCCCTTCCACCTCAGCAGGATGCTCTACAATCGTCACACTAGTCCCACCACCAGCTGCTTCACTAAGAGTAACAACATTAATTTCAGAATCTTCATCACCATAACTCTCTCCCTCACTCCCAACACTCTGAGTCTCTAGATGCTGCATCATAATAGTAGTAGTTGGACTGTTTGGGAATGACAAGTGTGACTTAGGGTCCTCTGCTGTTACACTTGCCATCATCTATTACCCCCCTCCTGAGTATCACAACAAGGCACGCTGGCAGCAGTAGCAGCAGGTACAGGTAGCTGACCTGTACTGCTCATACTGCTGCCCACTTCTTCTTGTGCCTGTGTAACTTTTTTCCCCCAGATCCCAAGAGATGGTGTTGGGGGACTGGGCATCATTGGGTCTGGGGAATAAGTACTTCCAAACGCTTCAATGCTGTTAGTGGCCACTTACTCATCCTGCTCACACTCACTGGACACATCATGGTCCTTACAGCTCCTCCTTTTTTTGTCATCCAGGTGCTCATAGTGATAGCGCACACAATGATCCTCTGCTACCTTAATTTCTCACAATTTAGCACTACAAAATAGCTGAGCACCCTCTCTCTTTCTGTCTCTAGCTGCTTGTATTTGTTTCATTTTTTGGAAAGATCATGTTTTTGGCATAAAAAAATGTGAAGTACATTTAATTAATCAATAGAAATAAAAAATGGTATAAAAAGTCAACTGCAGAGCGTTAGTCAAATTCAATAATAAAGTAAAAATAATTACAAAAATCCTAATGTGGTAAACCACAGTCCACCCTTAACAGTAGCTTGGTGGTTTTATGGTTATGTCAATGATGATGAAATGATACCGATGCAAAGATGAAGAATGGTTATGTGCAGAGAATGGATGGATAATGAAGAGACGAAATGAAGATGAAAGATGAAGTTCTTCTGTACTCTGATGCTGTTACAAACTTGAGTGGCCTGATCCACAGGTAAAATGAAACTTCTAAGATAGTCAGATCACAAAACAAAAAGCAGAAGAACAGTAATAATATCTAAGTGTAGCAATTTATTATAAAGGAAACATAGTAAAATCATACAGTATTGCACTCACATAATGCCCATCTAGGGCTGTATGCATATAGAGGCTTTCAACCCCTATAGCCAGTGTGCTGTGACCACTCAGATGTACCACTTCCATCGGTCCGTTGAAGTTTGTCTCTGTTGCAATGGTCCATTCTTCAAAAGTCCAATTTGTAAAGAAAACCTTTGATGTAGAGGAGGATGTTAACTCCTAATTCCGTATGGAGAAGTTATTCCACTGGGGTGAAAAAGAGAATACTTGGACTGTATGGGAGCAACTTGCTCCACATGTCAAGGCCAATGCTGATTGTCTTTTTTATATTGGCACTCTATAGCAACATCCCACACCAGTATGGAATTAATGCCTGCCATCAATACCTTTCATTGCTGTCATTGCTGGCCCAAAGCCAAAAATAAAGCTTGCAAATGACTGTCTCTGGACAGTAGATGGGTACCACTGTTTTCTGCCAATGCTGAGCTGATGGCGCTACTAGACATCTTCCATTTGCGAAGGGAAGCAAGCATGATGTATCTTTTATCTACTGCGCTGTTTCCTTGACATGACTTGTGTTTTGTTGATATTCACGTTCAGATCAACATTTTTCCACTCCTATTGTAGCTCTTCAATGCGTTCATGCATTTCATCATGATTACTGGCAAAGAGTATGATATTGTCTGCAAAACATAAGTGATGTAGGTAGTCCTTCATTGATCTTAAGTCCTTTTTTGTCCCAATTCAGTTTGTGGAAAATGTCTTTTAAACAAGCAGAAAATAGTTTTGGGGAGATTGTGCCTACTTGTCATTGTCAGACCCCTTTTTCTATGTAGATCTCGACTTTATCATTGTTGACCTGTATTCATGCAGTTGAATTTTCATATATTGATTAGAGGATGCTGATGTATCAGGGTTGGTTGATCAGGTCTTTGATTATTACTTGATTTTTCAATGAGTCAATGGACTTTTCGTAGTCAATGAAGGCTATACGTAATGGAGGGTTGTATTCATTATGTTGCTGTATAACTTGTTGCACTTCCTGGATATAGTCCATTGGACTCAAACCAAAATTGGCAAATAATGTCCCTTCCCGCTTGGTGAATAATTTCCTTTGAAAAGTGCAGATTTTCTGCTTTTTTCCGCCTAGTTTATTACATAGAAATCAATAGGAACATTGAATTTGCACACAACACATAGAAAATGTTATTTTATTTTTTAAAGGCATAGTATAAAAGGAACATGAGGGTACCTGTGATGGTAGAGGGTGGGGAAACAATCAGATGAACAGGGATTTTTTTTGGGGGGTTGTTGACTGGGATTGGAGGGACAGTTAATAAAAAACTAAAAACTACATTTAAAAAAAAATTGTATGTAACGTGACAGAGACAGGGGGTGTTTTATGTAAGCTGTGACCTGTGCAGACTGATGCGTGACAGGATGGATTATTTTGTATAGGATGTGTTGTTAGAATATACATTTTCAGAGCAGGACTGTGCCTCTCATCAGCAGCTTCAATGTGCATAGTGTGTGTGTGTGTGTGTGTGGTAAATAAGGGAAGGACTGGAAACAAAGGGCACATCTGCACTCACATCAAACACATAAAATAACCAAACACCAAACTGTAACCAAACACCATGATGCTTAGGGACCCCAATGTGAAATCATCCCACCAGAAAC
Source organism: Rhinophrynus dorsalis (assembly GCA_037306005.1). NCBI lineage: Eukaryota > Metazoa > Chordata > Amphibia > Anura > Rhinophrynidae > Rhinophrynus > Rhinophrynus dorsalis. Next base: position 264,541,833 of record CM074721.1, on the reverse strand, counting down.
TGCTACTGTCACTATGCCCCTTGTTTACTTCATTCTAAGGACACATAACAACTCTCAGTTTAATAATAATGATTAACCTCCCCTGCCACAAACTTAGTCTATTCCTCATATGCTGTTTGATGCCTTGGTTGCGATTATCCACCATCACACTGCCTTGCGTGGTCAGCAGCATATCACACTCAGGACTTCAGGGAGAAGGGAAAGGTGGAGTAGAATGGACTTTTTCTTCTTCTCCTCCACATCCCACTTCACTGGATGGGGCAGAGGATGATGTTGCTGTTGTTGCTGCTATTGCCTCAGAATCAGCACTAGAACTAAGACAGGAGTAGAAGCTGTCCTAGTCCTGCATAACTGGACCCTGTTCCCCCTGTGATCATGATGATCTGTGGCATACTAGCCTGTTCCTTAGCATCCTGCTGCCCATGCAATCCAGCAACAGCAGGAATTACAGCAGCATCAAACTCCAAAAATTCAACAATCTCACTGCTGCTGGTGGTGGTGGGGATGCCTATGACCATCCCTGTCTCCCATTTCTTCTCAAAAAGGCCATTAATGTCTCTTCCACCCCAGCTTCTCCACCATCATCATCACCACCACCACCAGTCCCTCCTTGCTGCTGCTGCTCTTTTACAGACATCTCACCAGTTGGAGGTGATGAGAAATGTGACAGAGGGTCTCCTATGTCACACTTGTCATCTCTTGTTGAGCTGAAGAAAGAAGACTGGCAGTACTTGCAGCAGACACAGGCAGCTGATCTGTGCTCATGGTGGTGGAGGTATTATTGCTGCTAGGCAACAATTCTGCCTTCATTTGGGTCATGTTCCAGCTGGACAATGCCTTGGGGTAAGGGGATGCCTAGGGTCAGTGTAATGTTGTGGACTCCCTTGACCGCTAGTTGGGCCGCTCTGCATTTCTTCCCCTACCACCTCAGCATCAGTAGGAGAATCTATTGTGGTAACTCTAATCACACCATCTGCTTCGCCATCATTATTACTACTAACTCCAACCACATCAATTTCAGTCCCTGAGTCTTCCTCTTCACTAGTATTTTGACCCCCCCCCCCACACACACACACAAGACTCTGAGTCTGAAGCTGCTGTATCTTCTTAGTAGTATTACTTGTGGCAGGACTACTTGGGGGTGGCAAGTGTGACTTAGGGCCCTCTGCAGTCACACTTGGCATCATTTCCTCATCCCCCCTCCTGAGAATCACAAGACACCCTGGCAGCACAGAACTGGCATCAGGTATAAGTAGCTGACCTATCCTGCTCATACTACTACCCTCTTCTTCCTCTGCCCATGACACAAATTTCCCCAAGATCCCTAGGGGTGATGTAGGGGGACTGGCCATCACTGAGTCTGGGAAATCAGGGCATCCAGACCCTTTAATGTTGGTAGTGGTCACTTCCTCCTCCTCCTGAGACTCAGTGGATGCATAACAGTCCTTCCAGCTCCTCCTTTTATTAGTATTTCAGTTGCTCATAGTGATAGAAGTCACTATGTGCCTCTCCTGCCTCAATTTTGCAAAACAACTCACAACACAACAGCCTAGCACCCTCTCTTTCTCTTTAGCTGCTTGTATATATATTTACTCTATATATTTGTACTTGTATTTGATTAAACTTAAATTTTGAGACATAGAGGCACTCTCCTTTATATATATTGTTTGGTATATATATATATAAATATATATATATATATATATATATATATATATATATATATATATATATATATATATATTACGGCAGATATTTGACCTTGTTGGAGGACTGGAACAACAAGAGCTGATAAAGTTACTACTGAAATGTTGAAAGCAGGTCAACCCTTATTCAAAGCCCTAGCTAAATAATTTTAGAAATGCCTACTAATTTGCAAAGTGACAGACTATAGCACAGTTTACTGGTTTCAGGGGGAGGAAAAACTGAGGAAATAGTTGAAAAAGATACTAAAAAAAAGTAGCTAGCAACCAAAATGTGAGCGGACCCAGACAAAGAAGTCTGGGGACTCCCACAGGTTGCATCAATGCAGAGTAGGAGGCAAACATTGATGGCGTGCAACAGATAATTGAAGTAGGAAGATGTTCTGCAATACTGGATAAAATATGAAAACACAGGAAACGTAATATACAGTTGGGCCAAGCAGGTTAAATGGGAACTGATCCAAGGGAACCCCGGACATCACTCTAGGATGTTCTCCCTACCGGCCTGCTGTTTGCTAATGTCATCCCTTGCAGTCAGCTTTCTGACCACAGATGGGTGGTGTTACCACTCCTGTTGGAGCCACATGGTACTTCATTATAGCCTTTAAATAGCTTGTGTTTTGGCATCTGTGTTGTCTTGATATAGGTCCCGTTTGTACTGAAACATTTACCAGACCATTTGCCTTGTTATATTAATAAAATGTAATTGAAAGTCCCACTGGTGCTGCCTTTCTTTTTTGCAGGCGCCTGGATCTCACGTCAGTGAGCAGACATTTTAGATGAGATAGTTCAGAGTTGCACAGAAACTTTATCAGTGTGAATGATATTAGCCATAGAGACAGCCCCATCAATTATAGGATACAAGAATGTTCTCAAGGTAGAAAATATGTCCATGTTCAATCTCACAGCAATTCCTTCTATTATACAAATTAAGAGCCACTACGGTCAAGGGTACAATTCTCCTTTAAGCTAAAACATGCATTTTTGCATAATGCCTTGGGTTGTATGTAACTAAACTAAATATGTACTTCTAAAAGCACTTAGGATATATACTGGATATCAATTTACTCAACTATTTGCCCTTTGACCCATGACACAAGAAGTTATAAGTAATTCCAACATCCCCAGGGCTTTAAGAAGCTGACACAGCTGGTCAGATTCTTACAAGGATAAAATGTGCCATTCCTTTTAAAATAAAATAAACTTACAAAATCTGTAAGTGACATGGCAAGGCAAATTCAGTGCTACTATAAAAATGAAAATATATCAAATTAAATCCATGAATTAAGCTAATCTATTTTGGAATAACGTGTTCCAATCATATTAAAACATTCTTAATAAATTATCCTGAATCCTGTTAGATGATAAAACCTATAGTTTCAGTTTCCTTTTTGTTACTAAACAGCAGGGCTGGATTTCTAAATAGGCAGAGTAGGCACTTGCCTAGGGTGCCATATTTCTAGGGGAACCTGGCAAATGCTTGCCACATCCATTAGCGTGGCCATTATTGCTCCCAGACATACTTTCAACTGCTCTTGCTGCTTCCATAATTTTGTTTATACTTTTAGCTCTTGAGGACCAGAAGAAACTGCAAAGCATTGCTTTTCAATGTGTTGTATTCCTGTCTAGTTCTCCTGGGGTTAAGAAGCATGCAAGATCTGTCAAAAGAGGTGCCTGGTACAAAACAAGGAGTGCGCTTTACTTATGCCGTAGAGTGTTAAAGTGGGGGGGTCCACTCAGGGGAAAAGAATCCTTGTCAGCCCTCTATGTGTGCCCTCCATGCTGCTCATACGAGGCTGAACTCCAATCTGCAGGGAATGAAAAAATATATTTTTCTCAGTGGGAGTGAAGAGGTAAACTGCTGTCTCTGCAGTTCTTTAACCCCAAGTGCTGGATGCCCAGCTCATTGGACACCTCTCTGATACATAAAGAGTTTAACATTTAACCCCCTTGGATGGAGAGATCTCTACAATCCAACACCTTTCTAGCATCCAAGGAGTTGTCTGATTCCAGAACATTGCTATAAGTTATTATCTGCCACTGCCTTCATTTAATGCCTTATCTCTTTAACCCTCTTGTCTTTAAAATCCTTCCTCTTGTGTTTCTCTGTCTTGCATTTTCTTCTTACCACCTGTTATCTTACCTTCCCATGCCTCTTCCTCACTGTTTCTTTCAGTTTTATCCACTTTCTTTCCCCTATCACTTTTTTCAACATTGTTTTTGGGTGATCAGTGTATTTATTAACCAGTTGACTTCTGTGAGAGGGGTTACCTAGAGAATTCTCAGGTCATATTTGCCCAGCATACGCTGCTGCCCCTGAATCTCCAGCCATGCACTAGAGCCATTATGGATGCAAGAGTTTAAGGCTACTGCCAGGGACCTCCGGTCCACTTTACAACTCCTTCCATCCACTTTACAGGGGGTCTTCCACTCGTGGCAGACCCCCCGCCCCTATCAGATCTTCCCTGCCTAAACCGCCGGGTGTACCTGATGTGCCTGACTCCTCTGAGGAGGAGTTGTTGGTGGACTCTGATGATGATTGTTCAGCTGTTCCTTCATCTCAGGTTTTTGGGGAACCCTTTGAGACGGACCCTATCCCCTCGGCTGAGGGCCTGATCAGGGATGTGTTGTCCACCCTGAACATTCCCTTGGTGCAGGAGGCATCTTCTGACCTCTCTGATGTTTTTTAGGAGCCTGTTAGGCCCCATGCTTGCTTTCCACCTAACCCCACCCTTGACCACTTGGTGTCAGAGGAGTGGAAATTTCCAGACAAGAAACCATCTGTGTCTAGGAAGTTTGCTAAACTTTGCCAGTTTTCTGAAACAGCCTTCACACAGTGGGTTCATCCCCCCAAAGTGGATGCCTTGCCATTGGCTGATGCCTCTGCTTTCAAAGACTGGACTGATAAGAAGCTTGAGACTTCTGTCAAGGCTATTTTTGGGACGGTGGGCTCTGCCCTTTGCCCTACCTTTGCTGCTGCATGGTTAAATAGGGCTGTGGCTGTTTGGACTGAACAGCTCAATTCTGCTGTCCGTCACGGGGCCCCTACTTCTGACATGTTGCGACTTCTCGCTAACATTGCTGAGGCTCAGCATTATGTCTCTGCTGCCCTGTTTGATGCTGTGCACATAGTAGCCAGGGCTTCTACCATGTCTGTGTTAGCCAGAAGGGCTCTTTGGCTCAAGATCTGGTCTGCTGACACGACCTCCAAGAAGGCTCTCCTGTCTTTGCCCTGTCAGGGCACCTCCCTGTTTGGGCCTGAGCTCAAGGATCTCATCAACGAGGCCACTGGAGGAAAGAGTTCTCACCTGCCAGTGGTCCTGAGAAAGAAAGCGCCTGTCAAAAGGAATCGGCTTTTTCCTCCCTTTCAGGCAGACTCGCTCCAGGTGACCCAGATGGTCCCTCAGGCTCCGTGCTCCTCATCCAATCCTAAGCAGCAATGGAGATCCAAGTCCTCCATTGTGCCAAAGGCTTCCAAACCTTCTTCTGCATGACTATCCGAACCCGGGTCCCCAGCCACAGGTAGGTGGCTGCCTATGCAACTACCTTTCAGCTTGGCAGGCCTCTGTGGCGGACCCATGGGTTTTATAAGTGGTGGCCTCAGGATACAGGATTCCCTTCACCTCTCTTCCTCCTGCAAGGACCTTTGTTTCTTGTTCTTCCTTGGGAGCAGAAAAGAGATGCCTTTTCGAAGAAGCTATATAGGCCCTTCTGGACAAGGCGGTCCTGGAGCCAGTTCCCCCTCAGGAGAGGGGCTTGGGATTCTACTCCAACCTCTTTGTGGTTTCCAAAAAGGATGGGGGCTGTCATCCCATTTTGGATCTGAAGGATCTCAACTCCTTTGTGGTTAGGTCCTAGTACTGCCAGGAGACTCTGCGTACAGTGATAGCAGCCATGTCTCCTGGGGAATTTCTGGCCTCTCTGGTTCTTCAAGATGCCTATGTGGACATCACCATTCATCCAGAGAGTCAGCAGTATCTCCGCTTTGCCTGTGACCGAGGGCAATACCGGTTCTCTGCCCTCTCCTTTGGCCTAACCACGGCTCCTCAAGTCTTCAACAGAGTGCTAGAAGCATTGATCTCTGTCCTACATCGGAACAGCATCAGGGTTACTCCACACATGGACGACCTCCTTCTGAAGGTCTCATCTTCGGAACTCCTTCACCAGCAGGTGCAGGACTGCATTCATGCTCTCCCATCATAGGTGGATCATCAACTTGGACAAGTCAGATCTTGTTCCTTCCCAGAGGATGGTCTTTCTGGGCCTCCTCTTCAACACTCAGAGATGGATGGTATTTCTCACGGACGAAGTGGCTCATCAGATAGCATCAGGATCCAGTTCCAGCCAAGAAGTTGTCATCCTTGGTGGGGAAGTTAATTTCCACCATAGAAGCAGTCCCATTTGCCATGGCTCACACCAGGGAACTTCAGAGGTTTCTAATCCTGGCATGCAGGGCCATCCAGATCTCCTGGAGAGATCCCTATATCTCCCTCTTCAAGTGGAGCAGAGCCTCTCATGGTGGCTCAACCTGAACAATCTCCTGAAAGGCAGACCCTTCCTGGTGCCCTCCTGGACCACAGTGATGACGGATGCCAGCCTCTCCGGATGGGGAGCTGTGCTGGGGCACTTGAGTATTCAGGGCCGGTGGTCTCAGGAGGAATCTCTCCTTCCCATCAATGTCCTGGAGCTTCGGGAGATATTTCATGCCCTACATCACTGGACACGGCAACTGGAGGATTGCCCAGTCAAGGTACAGTCAGACAACGACACAGAGGTAGCCTATATCAACAAGCAAGGTGGCACAGGAAGTCTCGCAGCTTGGCTAGAGGTCAAGGCTATTTTAACATGGGCAGAGGAGCATGTCCCTGCCATTTCCGCAGTTCATATTCCTGGTGTAGACAACTTTCTGGCAGACTTCCTCAGTCGGCACACAGTGGACAGCGGAGAGTGGGAGCTACATCCAGAGGTGTTCATCCTCATCATCCAGCAGTGGAGTCTTCCTTGTATCGACCTGATGGCAACCAGGCACAACAGAAGAGTTCAAACGTTCTGCTCTTGCTGGGTGGGTGCCCCTGCTCTGGCAGTGGATGCCTTATCGATCCCTTATCGATCGCCATACATCTTTCCTCCTGTTCCCTTGTTGAATGGAGTACTTTCGGAAGCTGAGACTGGAGCGCTGCCCATTCATTCTGATTGCTCCGTACTGGCCCCGACAGTCTTGGTTTCCAGAGCTTCTGGACCCTCAATGGTGGAACCTCTTTTTCCCAGTCCAGACTGTCTTCTACATGATTACCTCTGGAAGGAAGAAGTTTATCATCTGGCTTTGACGGCATGGAGATTGAATCCTCAATTTTGAAGAAGAAAGGATTTTCTTCTGGCGTGGTGGCTTCTATGCTTAGAGCCCATAAGCCTGTTTCCTCTAAGGCCTACCATCGAGTTTGGTCTACTTTTCTGTCTTGGTGTGCTGACAAAGACATGTCTCAGGATTTTGACCTTTCTACAGTTCTTTCCTTCATCCAGGATGGTGTGGATAAGTGTCTCATTATGAGTTCTCTTAAGGTTCAGACTTCTGTGCTCTCTGTCTTCCTTCAGAGGCATTTTGCTATCATTCCTGAGGTCAAGGTTTTCTTCCAGGGTGTTGCTCATACACATCCGGTGTTTACGTCCCCTGCTCCTCAGAGGGATCTTAACCTGGACTTGGGAGTACTTCAGCGTCCTCCTTTCGAGTCTTTGGCTACCATTTCTCTACGTACACTGACGTGGAAGATGGGCTTTCTCCTGGCAATTGTTTCTGTTCGCCAAGTTGCGGAGCTGCATGCCCTGTCTTGTAGACCACCTTTTATGGTCTTTCACAAGGACAAGGCGGTGCTTCGCACTTCATAAGAGTTTCTCCCGAAGGTGGTGTCTAAGTTCCACATTAATCAGGAGATTGTAGTCCCTTCCTTCTCTCCTAACCCTACTTCTGACAAAGAAAGGGATCTTCATCTGACAGGCAGTCTCACACTCTTTTTGTCATTCCTAAGGGTCCTAGAGCAGGGAAACCTGCTTCCAAGGTTACCATCTCTTCTTGGATCAAGTCCACAATTCGTAAGGCTTACGAACTTCGGAAGAAGCCTGTTCCCTTCAGGGTCACGGCTCATTCTGCGCGTTCTATTGGGGCTTCTTGGGCCTACAAGAACCGGGCCTCAGCTGATCAGTTGTGCAAGGCAGCCACTTGGTTGTCTGTGTCTTTCTAAACACTATCATGTGGATGTGCTGGCATCGGCTGATGCCAGTTTTGGGAGGAAGATTCTGGAGGCAGCCTTGCCTGTCTAGGATCTCTTTAGTCTCTCAGTACTCTTTCACTTTTGAGCCCCGTTGGCTCTAGTTCAGTGTGCTATGCTATAGTTCATGGAGTTTGTTTTACTCCTATTCAGTGTCTGTTGACACTTTGAGGTTAGTGTTGAGCTATTCATGATCTGTAGGTTCATTGGTGCTCTGGTGACTTTGGGGTCTGCGTCTGGTCCTTACCTTTCTTCCTGCCCTGGGGAACTTAATGGTTGGACATCCCAAAGTTACCAGTAACCTGTATTGGACGACAGAGAAAATAGGATTTTAGTCTTACCTGTTAAATCCTTTTCTCTTAGTCCATACAGGTTACTGGTATCCCATCCTGTCAAGGGACCCTGCTTGGCTTTCCTGCGACAGAACCTGGGGGACCACTTTTCGGTTCATGCTCACAGGAGTCTTCTGTTTCTTCACGGACTACTTGTAGTTTGTTCCAAAACTTACTGAAGCTAACAGGAAGCTGCTAAGGTTAGAGGGTAGGCTCCACCCCTTCACTCACTCCTTAGACTTGTTCCTGCCTACTTAAAGGGGTGGAGCGCCTACCCAAAGTTACCAGTAACCTGTATGGATTTAAATGATTTAACAGCTAAGACTAAAATCATATATATATATATATATATATATATATATATATATATATATTACTGTGTGTAACTAGAGATGGGTGAAAATTTTCACCTCAAACTGAAATCTGTGAATAATGGCACTTTCCGATTGGAAAATAATTTCCAGAGAAAACTGCAATTTTTCCACTTTTTCCTGCCTTTTTCATCTAGCTCATTGTGCATTGAAATCAATGGGAAGAAAAATGTTTCTCCACCACACGAAAGTTTTCTGCAGCGATATAAAAAGGTGTCAGGCTCTTGCAGCATGCCATTCTGTGTTTGTGAGAGGAAAGAGCAGCACCTTGTTTGAGCTAGAGAAGACAGGGGAATTGAAGTTTAGTTTAGGGAATCTTTTAGGTAGGATATTTGTTCCCTGTATTAAGATAGTTAGTGGGGCACTCTGGGGAGAAGAAGGGAGGAAGGAGGTTGACCCTAAATAATACCCCAACATTCAGACTGATTGACTGGCAAGACACAGGAAGCTGGGGACATATTTGCTTGCTGATCTTGCTGTTGTCTCTGTGCTTGGTGGGGAAGTCTGGGGAAATATGCTGCTGATTTTGTTTTTCAGTTATAATCGTTTTTTGGACAGACTATGATTAGACAACAGGGTGGACAACTTAAAATAAAAACAAAAATAAAAAAGAATAAAGAACTAAATATATTAGGTTACAGTGACAGACAGCTGACTGCGCTTAGGAAAGGCATCATACAGCTCCATCAGTTGTGTATCGGAGAATAAAAAAAACACAGTGTAGTTGTGTAATGTCCAGCAAATGCACAAGGGGAAGGGGGAGGGGTGGAGCAGTGCTGGGACATGATAGTAATGTAGTAGTTCAAAAACTGACCGCAGCAATGGTTGTGCAGCGTATGCAATCAATGATGATAATGTAACGGTTTTCTGACACTCAGACCAGGGTGTAAAGTAAAAACATAGTTTATTGAATCTAGGAGTAATACAATGCCCCTAGGGGCCAGTACAGGAATAGCAGTAACTGCAAACACGAACAGAGTGAATGCAATACAGCAAATAATACTGGACAATGGATAGATAGTAAATGACCCCAAAGGGTTAACAAGTGCAAGAGGATAACTCAGTCCTAGTTTGGCCAACGCCCAGGATATATAGCAGTCTCTGGGTAATAGTTCTTGAGTCACAAAGCTGGAACTAAGTAGCAGTCTCTGGAACACAGTTCTTGAATCACAAAGCTGGAGCAAGGTGTCTGTACTGAATTCACTCTCAAATAGAAATGGAAGGCACAATTGCCAGTGCTGAGTAAATATCACCGCCGTGGGATATGAAGAAGTGCTATTGCCAAACTGAAGTACAAGAACCTGAGCCACCCTTAACTGAGAATGGAAGTTAACTCTGTATGTGCCCAATGGATAGTGCCCTGACACCTCTTGGATGTCAAATGGTGGTAGCGACTGCACAAGCACTGAGAGCCAAGCACTGGATAGTGCAGATGGATAGCGTAACCTCTGTACGTCAGTAGGCCGGAGCCAGGACACCCCTCCGGTGCCGTACGGAACCTTCCCAGCAAGAGCGAACGGATAGCAATGCCCACGGGCGCGGTCACGGTGCACACCGAACACCGGACCGGTAATGCTCTGCACAGGGTAGTGAAGCGTTTCAGAGGTACGGAAGGAGTGGCTCTTAACTGATAAGTGTATGCTTGGCGAGAACTGAGGCACAAGACTGAGACTACGAAGCACTGCAGGAGTTAACAGGTTCTGTACCGGAACACAGTAACGTACTATGAATGGCAAAGCAAGCTCTATCTCAGCTAGAGCAATGAGAGGAATAGCGAGACACCAAGTGATCAGAATGTCACGGACACGACCGGGCCGTGCAGGTACACCGGAACAGCAGACTGGAACAGGCGATAACCGGAACCTGAGCACAGCAGGAACAGCAGCCGAAGAACAGGATCAATCACGGAGCAAAGTCGTCTACCGGAGCTGGGTCGTACACGGAGCAGGATCATCAGCCAGAATCGGATCAATCACGGAGCAGGGTCGTCAGCCAGAGCCGGGTCATACACGGAGCAGGATCATCAGCCAGAACCGGAACAATCACGGAGCAGGGTCGTCAGCCAGAGCCGGGTCATACACGGAGCAGGAACAACAGAAAAGTCAGACAAGCCGGGTCGGTACACTGGAGAACTGGAACACAGCAACAAAGCGCAGATACTGGAACACCACGAAAGGGCAAATCATAAGCGCCCAAGCCCCAGATTATAAAGGCACATCCTGGGCGGGCCAATCAGCATCCTCCAATGCCCAGATAGCACAACCCTGATTGACAGTGTAGCACGGGAACCGTGATAGATAATCCCTCTACTCCAAGGAAGGCTGCAGTTTGTCAAGGTCCCAGAAATAATGAACATTATAAGAAGAACACTGAAGATGACAACAAGTTGCATTCAAGTGTTGATGATGCTGGCAATAGCATAACAGAGGAAGGTGTAGCAGCTGAACAGCCTGCTGCATCAGATAGTGAGACAAACAAGCACCAAAACACCCATCCTCAAAGGAGTAGGGAACTTTTTTACAGTAAAAGTAAAAATAAATTGTTTGAGACCTTCAAAAGCTTTGAGGAATATAAGAGTAGCGGGCAAGAATTGTGAGGTGATGCTGATGCTGCTGAGGATGACCTAATGATTACTTATGATGAAGCAGATATAGAATATATCCCTCCAGCACCCTTCTCTTCTTCAGATGCAGATGAAGTTGAGCGTGAGGATGATGACAGGGCTGTAAGGTTAGCAGAAAGTAAAAGGCTTTTAAGGAGCACTGTGTCTGTCTATAAACTGTTCGAGAAAGCCATTGGAAAGTCTGACCTGGACAGATGTCAAAAAGCACACAGTCATCATCAGCATTCACCGCCTCTTCAAAGTCCAAGTGCCACTCAGCCACACACACCTGTTTTGAGTACCCATCAGCAGCAACAGCAATACAGGTTATTATCACCCACAGTGTTAGATATGACTAGTGCCTCTGCTGTTGTAAGTGCTGCACCTTTGAAACCTAGTAGTAGTTGCAGTAGAATTGCATCAACATCTAGCCCCACTAGTAGTAGAAGCAGCAGCACCACCTCAGGTGGTCTACAGTATGTAGATACTTCACTCACGATCCAAAAGCTAAGCAATTTGCTATCTGTTGTCTGTGCAAAAACCACATGAGCAGGGGGAAAGCTGACTCACATATAGGCATCTCCTGCATGAGATCCCACCTGAAGCACAACCACAGGTCTGACTGGGAGACACACTATCAGCAGGCCAAAGGTGCCACAGCTAGCAGAAGCACTGATTTTGTGTCTGCTGATAAGGGCTCCAACATAATTGCTGCTTTTAAAATGGGTGGTATGGTGCATGTTCCCTGCTTTGCCCATGTGCTAAATTTAGTTGTGACCAGAATTCAAAACCCTCAAAGAGATGCTTACTCTTGCTCGCAAAACCTGTGCCGATTTTAGTCACTCCTACAGTACACACAACGCTCCATATTCCATACAAGAGAGTAACAACCTGCCACATCAACAGCTTAAAATGGAGGTGCCGACCAGGTGGAATTCCATTATGTACATAATAGAGCTTTTGTACGATCAGAATAAGACCATTACACAGACATGCACCATCTGGTAAAGGACATGTTAGCGTGCTTTGAACAAGATCCTTGCATAGTGTCCATTAAAAGCAGCGAGGAATATATTCGTGCCACTTTGCTGGACCCCCGTTTCAAACACAAAATTTCAGAATTTCTGCCAAAGGGCCATCAGCAGTTTGTCACAACAAGGAGTCATGATGATCAGCAGCAACTCTCTGAGGAATCGGATTCTGTCAAGCAATATCGAGACATGCTTATTGATCGAGTGGAGGGATGCATTGTGGAGGATGAGAGAGAGAGAAAGTGAGGGCACAACAAACATGTAGACAGTATAGTGAAAAGGAAGGCAGCAAAGCATTTCAACCAGCAGCAGCTACATCATCAACCAGAATATCCCATTCGAAACACAGGGCAATTCATGGACCTCAACAGGGATGGCAAAAACCCAATATTGGTGGTGGTAGCAGCACATCTCTTTGGGACTTGCTCCCTGAGAATGGGTTGATAACTTACACACAGAGGAACACCGTGTAGCTCCTAGAAGTGGTCCCACTGCATGTGTGATGATTTTTGCATAGTTGCAGGATAGCTACATTTTAGGCAGAAAAAATGACCCCATGGAATGCTGGCAAGCAAAGCAGTGTGTGTGGCCAGCATTGACACGTACTGCAGTGGAAACCCTCAGTTGTCCTCCAGCAAGCTTTGAATCTGATAGAGTTTTCAGTGCGGCTGGTTATATTGTCAATGACCGGAGGACATGGCTATCAAGCAGCAATGTTGGGAAACTAACATTCTTAAAAATGAACCAACATCTCATACCATCTGAGTATCAGGTAGCAGAAACCACACATGACAGACAAAGCCAGGGCAAATATATTAACAGTAGCACAGATGAGGAGGTGATGTGAAGAGGGGTTTCTATCCCACTTGGGACCACTGCTATGAGTGACAAGGAATGTGTGTCAATAATCTGAGAAGGAGGACAGAGATTTGATGCAAACATGACAATAGTAAAAAATGAAATACATACACAAATCACACCATACTAGCCAGTCCCTCACCCCCGCTACAATACACATCTGCCACATTGTAGGTTATACTTTATTTTTTTATTACTTGACATTGTCATTATGTATATGTGCCAGTGTCACTTAAGCAGGAAGTTAGTGTTGTGGGCAAAGGACAAATGCATTCTGCATACTAACACATTTTGCAAGGTATATGTTGCTGTAGTACTCACAGCTTTGACTTTCAGACACTTATTTATAAACTACAGCCCTTAGAAGAAGTAATATTACAGTGGGAAATGTAGCACATTTTTGCATAGACGACAAAGCAAAAACTTTTGTGGAAAAAGCAAAAAAATTTGTAATTTGTCGCGAAAAGTCATGCAGGAATTTTTTTTTTTAAATGCTTTATTAAGACATAAGAAAAAAGATACATCAACAGCAGAACCAATAGGATCACGCAGGATCCATTGGAACATCAAAGAATACATCCCAACTAAGTACATCACAAAGTAGCAATACAAACATAATATGTGCATAAAAAATTGAAATTGTGAAATGATAAGAGGAACTTGCGGTTAGACTCCAATAGTGTTGAAGGGAAAGGAGGGAGGGGGGGAGGGAGTAGGAAGGGAGAAACAAAGGATGAGAGCGGAGAAAAGGAAGAACAAAGAGAAAGAGAAAAAGAGAGATAGAGAGAAAGAAAGAGAGCGTATCCGACATGGGGATAGGGCCCACAGAGAGGGGTAAGAGGGCATGCAATGTGCACATGCTACAGTCAAAAGGAACAGCACAGCCATCGGAACAGAGCAACAGTATGCAAAAAGGTGGCGTAACTGAAGTGAGGAAAGCTAGGGGGAGAGAAGTCCCCGAGAAGAGCGAAAAGTGGTCTACGGCAACCAAATAATGCGGTATTTAGTCAAAATCCCCAGGGACATAGCATGAAGTTTCTCCACAGAAGCCCTTTCATCTATCCTCGCGTACCACGTGGACAGAGGGGGGGGTCACAGACAGCTTCCAGTGTAGAGGAATAATAAGTTTAGTGGCATTTAACATGTGAAAAAGCAATGCACGCTGAGGCTTGTCCAAGGAGACCTCACTAGGAATAACATAAAAAAGGAGAAAAAGAGGGTCTAAGGGGAAACGCCTACTAAAAACAGACTGTAACACTGACATCATCTTAGTCCACAATGGCTTGATCAGAGAGCATCCCCACCTGATATGGAAAAGAGAGCCCACGTCCGCCGAACATCTCCAACAGGTAGCAGACGTAGAAGGGAAAATTTCACTAAGGCGTTGCGGGGTATAGTACCATTGTGTTAATAATTTATATATAGTTTCCTGTGTAGCTAAGTCAACCGCCACATGGGTAAGTGAGCGAAATAGAGATCGCCTCTAAGTAGGGACCAATCAATGGATAAATTGCGTTCCCAATGCACAACAAAAGAAGGCTTGACAAGGCTTAATCAATGCAGCGTAGATCTTAGATAAAGATTTAGTCCAAAAGGAACCTGAAAAAAGAGCAGATTCAAAGGAGGAGAGAGGGTGCAAGGCAGAACTCAAAGGGAGATATCTAGATAGAAAATGAGAGAGCTGAAAGTGTTGCCAACTATGAGATGGCGGCAGATGGAGAGAAACCTTGATTGTGTCAAAGGAGCGAAGACCAGTAGATGCGAACAGGACAGGGACAAGTGTCCCCACCCACCTCCTTCCATAAACAAAACGGGCCACCAAGTGCTCCAGGGGGGAAGTCAGAGTGGCCATATACAGATAGAAGAGGAAAGGGGAAAGAAGCCAAGGATAGAGATGCATTAAACAGGTCCCATACCTGGCAAAACCGTAACATGATAGGATGAGATCGAAGTAAAGGATAGTTCGAGCTAGGTCTCAACCATAAAGCATTGTAGGGATTGAAATGAGGAAAATGGACCTGGAGCGCTTGAATCCATTCCTTCTGTACACCGTAAAAACAAGTCAACAAATTCGAAATAGTTGCAGCATAAAAGTATTTGGTAATATCAGGAATAGCCAAACCTCCATAAGATCTGGGCAAGACTAGCAAAGAAGCTAAACGTGGTTTCTTGTAGGCCCACACAAAGGAAAAGATCATCTAACGGAGTTTATTAAGCCAAGCTCGAGAAAAGGGTAGGGGGATAGTGTTAAAGAGATAGAGGAGTTTGGGTAACAGGATCATTTTGACCAAATTTGCCCTTCCCATCCAGGAAACATACAGAGAACTCCAGCGTCGAAGTTCAGATTGCAGAGAATCCCATAAGTGAGTAAGGTTAACATCGACCAAAGACTGTAGGGACAAAGTCTGATACCAATATAAGAAATCGAGGAGGAAGTCCAACGAAAGGGAAATAAAGCCTGCAAAGGGGCAAGGACCTCAGGCAGAACATTAAGATTAAGAACCTCTGATTTTTGATAGTTAACTGAGAAACGAGAAATCGCGCTATAAGATTTCAAGATCGCCAGGAGAGAGGGTAAAGAAGTGACAGGGGATGATAAAGTCAACAGAAGATCATCTGCAAAACAGGCTATTTTCGAATACCCCCAGAGATAGGAATGCCAACTATATCAGAATCAAGCTGGATCATATTCAAAAGGGGCTCCACTGCTAGAACGAACAGTATAGGCGACAAGGTACAACCCTGACGGGTACCATTCGTGATCTCAAAACTCTCCGAAAGGAAACCATTAATGGTAAGACAGGCACTAGGGTGAGAATATAGACACGTAATACTATGAAGTCCACAGGTCCCTAAACCCAGATAGCGGAGAAGGTCCTCAAGATAAGTCCAGTCGACCCTGTCGAAGGCCTTCTCCGCGTCGATAGATACCAGCAAAGAAGGAATCTTATGCAATAAGGCGGTATGAATTAATGCGATAGTTTTAATGGTGTTATCTTTAGTTTCACAGTGTGGTACGAACCCCGCCTGGTAAGCATGAATATAATCAGGCAAGTAAGGTTTCAAGCAGTTGGCAAGCATTTTAGCATACAGTTTGACATCACAGTTTAAAAGAGATATAGGGCGATAGCTCGCACACTCCTCAGGATCCTTAACCGGTTTTGGTATTAAAGTAATATGAGCAGATAGAGACTCCTGCGGAAAAGAACCGGCAGCTCGAATCACCAACCAGAAGGTGCAGACTTCAAAGCAATAAGGAGTTCATCAAGAGAAAATGGCAATTCTAGGGATTCCAATAACTCCACAGGGAGTCTCTTAGTGCGGGATTTCAGAAGAAATTCCTTAATGGAGGAGCTAGAGGGCTGATATCCATTACAGACATCATCCTTCAAATTATATAGCGCCTTGTAGAAAGAGCGAAAAGCGTTTGCAACTCCAGGGAAAGTGACCTGGGAATGCGCACTAGAGTCACGAACTTTAGATATATAACAGTTATTCTGTTTAATACGTATAATGCATGCTAGTAACTTCCCACATTTATTGCCATGATATCATGCATAGTTTCGCCAATGATAAGATCGTAAATGCAAAGAGTAAATTTGAGCAAGCTCCTTCTTAACCGAAAGAAGAGCAGTCAGTGTACCAGCATTAAGCGTACGCTTATGTTCTGCATCTAAGCGATGAATGTCAGAGAGAAGAGACTGAATATGCTGCATCTGGCGTCTACGTTTCCTAGCACCAAATTTCATGCCTGCGACATGATTAATACTCCATTTAATTGGTCGCACTTAAACATGGTATAAAGGGGATCTGAGGACGGTGTCTGTGTTGGTGGATGGAGTATGGGAAATTAATCAGTTGAACAGGGAATTTGTTTTGGGGGGTTCTTGACTGGTATTGGGGGACAGTTAAAAAAAATAAATAAAAATAAGAAATTTGTATGTAAAGTGAGAGAGACAGGAACCCCCTGACATAAGCTGCCACTGGGATGGACTGATACCTGACTTGATAGAGTATTTTGTAGAGGATGATTTGTCAGATTTGTTGTTAGAGGCCTTTGTAGGACTTAGACTTATTAGAGGCCCAAGCCCTGAAGAATCATTGATTTGTAGGACTTAAGCTTGTTTGGCACAAGCCCTAAGGAAACATTGATTTGTAGGATTTAGGCTTGTTAGAAACAACCCCCACAAAAATTGTTTATTTTTTTTTTTTTGCAGGACTAAGTTTTTCTAATTTATTTTATATATATATATATTTTTTGTCAAAGCACAAGCCCTGAGAAAAACATAAAAATGCCCTACTGGCCTAGTGCCAGCAGGTCATGTTGGCCAGTGGCCACTGGCCATTGTCAAATGTCCTCCTGTGTCCATAATTAGAGAATCTACAACTGCTGCTGCTGAGTTGTTTAAGAAATAGGATGATTAGGCAGCTGAAAGGGAATGGGATCAACAATAGCAGTAACATGGGTGATGGATGAAGATTCCCCTTGCCACAACTAGCTCCAGTGATGCGCCTGAGGCAGTAGCAGCACAATAAGTAGCACCCATTCTATGTGGAGAAAATAAGAAGTTGGTCATTAATTCTTCTCCATCTTCCCCTCCTCCAAAATCATGGGTTTGTATTTAGAATATATTTTTTCCCTTGAGAGCAGGAAATGTGGCTCTCATCAGCAACTGCAATGTTCTCAGTTTGTGTGTCTGTGTGTGTGATAAATAACATCTGGGGGCACAACTGTATCCAAACACCATGAAATCAAGTACTGTCTGTCACGTATGCCCCTACTCCAAGCATGCACGTGACTTGGTGAGTGGTGAAAGGGTTAAAAAAATTCAATATCTATCTGCCCTAGACCAGACATAATGATAAAAAATCCCCTTTAACACCACCCACACTTAATTATAATGATATAACTAATATCACAACGCTGCTACCACCAGACAATCAATAAATGCATAAGAAAGACGGGGGGGTCTGGGTCCCCCACGCAATTTAGACTAAAAACCCCACAAAATATGTTCTACCACAATATCTATATGATTTCAAATTACCAATAAATTAATCTATTCAGGTAATGTGATTCTTTACCAGACAAAGGCCAAACTTAATAAAGGAATATTTATTATGAATAAACAATAATCACATTGCATAAAGAAACAGATGACAAATTATTTACACCAAACACATAAAAATAAAAAGGAGAAAATAACAGTAATCCTAACTTCCTCACTTGTATGCTAAAGTAATAGTATTTTCTGTCTGAAGGGGCTCCGGCAAGGAAAGATGGCCGCTTACTCAAAATTAGATCTTGTCCCCTAGTAAGCACACCAGACACTTTTTTATCCAGAGATTTATACAATTTCAGTTCATCTCAGGTTTCCAAGCCAGCCCAGAGGTAATTATGGGCGGAGAGAGAGGCAAGTACAATAAGTCACCTACCTCATGTGTTGGGGAAACCAAAATTCAAATATCAAATTTGGACTGTAATTTTTATCTTGTACTTGACACCAAGATAATTCTTGTATCTATTAATTTGTTGCAATTTATGGAGTCCGTACATAGGTCACTATCACGGTGCAGTAATTTCTCTCCTGTCACTCTCACTTGTGCTGCACTCTGATTGGTTGAGCCTGTTTGGTCCGCCCCTGGTGACCTTTTTATACTTGGCCATTGGCGCAGGTGCCCTTTCGTGGTGTTCCTGAGCCAGTATTGCTGTGCTGTGTTCCTGCGTTCCTGATTTCCAGTGTACCGACTTGGCTTGCTCTGACTACGTTCCTGTGTTCCTGGCCCGTGATTTGACCCGTCCTGGCTGACGTTCCTGCTCGTGTCCTGATCTGGCTTGTCTGAGAACCTGCTCCGTGATTTGACCCGGCCTGGCTGACGTTCCTGCTCGTGACCTGATCCGGCTTGTCTGAGAACCTGCTCTGTGATTCGACCCGGCTAGTATGACGTTCCTGCTCCGTGACCTGCACTGGTTACATCTTCCCAGACTACGCTTCAGATTCCCGCTGTCACTGAGGCGACATTCTGGCTTCCTCCAACTACTGTACTTCTCGGCTGCAGTTGTTAACCCATGCTGAGCTGAGATCCTGCTACCGAGCTGTTTCTTTGCAGAGCTGTACTCCTCTTACGAGCCGTTAACCCGTGCAGAGCTGTGTTCCAATTATCGAGCCATTAACCCGTGCAGAGCTGTGTTCCAATTACTGAGCCGTTAACCCATGCAGAGCTGTGTTCCAATTATTGAGCCGTTTACCCTTGCAGAGCTGTGTTCCCGGTTCTGAGCCTCCAGTCTGGTACAGAGCGTTGCTATATTGCTGAGCCGTTTCTCTCCAACCACTATCACTGCTGAGACGGTCCAGTAGGCCTTGTAAGGCGACGGTTCATATCACTCATGCAGTGTAGTGAAGTTATGTTACCGTGCCCGGTAGGCGTTATGGCTTTAGCTGCTACTGTGCAAGCCTCTGTTATTACGCCCGTGGGGGCTATAGGCTCAAGCTCTTGCAATCCAGTTGCTTCCGTTTTCTCACCCGTGGGGGCTATTGGCTCAAGCTCTTGCAATCCAGTTGCTTCCGTTATCACGCCCGTGGGGGCTATTGGCTCAAGCTCTTGCACAGGTCCTGTAATATATACATAATATAGTACAGCCACTAGACAGGTTATACAGAGGTAAGCCTACACAGGTCCAGTATAAGCAGAGAGTCCATAGAACAATATACTGACACAGGTCAGGCAGATCTTGTGTGTGTCCCAGTTTATCAGTACTGCATGGGTTAATAGTAGGCAGAGAATGTTGACAGGCCCTAGTGTAGCAAGGCCTTTTAAGAAGCTCAAACAGAGGTGAGAGCTTTAATTCGAGTAACGCCCAAGGTAATGGATACCAGACCATTGTGGACTGCCATAGCAGTAACAGAGACTGAGCAACTTGAGCACTGCCGTAGCAGTAACGGAGACTAAGTAACTTGAACTCTGCCGTAGCAGTAACGGAGACTGAGTGACTTAAACACTGCTGTAGCAGTAACGGAGACCAAGCAACTTGAGCACTGCCGTAGCATTAACGGAGACTGAGCCACGTGAGCACTGCCATAGCAGTAATGGAGACTAGGCAACCGGACACTGCAGTAGCATTAACGGAGACTGAACAACTGAAGCACTGCCGTAGCAGTTACGGAGACTGAGCAATAGGAGCACTGTCGTAGCAGTAGCGGAGACTGAGCCACTTGAGCACTGCCATAGCAGTAATGGAGACTAGGCAACTGGATACTGTCGTAGCAGTAACGCAGACGTGAACAGCTTGTGCACTGCTGTAGAAGTAAAGGAATCTGGTCAGCGTGAGCACTGCTGTAGCAGTAACGGAAAACTGAGCAACTCACCCTGAGAGGCACCCAACATGGAACGGCTCATAAGGCAGACCAATAGGAACATCGCCGGGGCGACACGGAGGCAACCGAGACCAACCGGAGACCGGTCAGTGCGTGCAGAGGAGGCAGCAGCCCAACTGGGCGGGATCCACACAGTACAGCACAGCACAGGAACGTAGAACAGTCCAAGTTGGTACACGAAGCAGGAACCTCAGCCAATCCAAGTCGGTACATGGAGCAGGAACGTCAGCCAATCCAAGTCGGTACACGGAACAGGAATGTCAGCCAAGTCGGGTCGGTACACTGGAGATGAGAAGCAGAATGGTCAGGCAGTTCAGGTCGGTGCACAGGCAGGAAACAAGATGCAGAGTAGTCAGGCAGGCGATGGTTCATGATTGGTTCATGATTCTCACAAGAATCATGAACAAGCGATGGTACTGGAACACCACGAAAGGGCACCGGAGATGTGCCAGAACCCAGTATTTAAGGACAATACTGGGCAGGACAATTACAGTGCAGCCAATAGGCGTTAGGCAGGAGTGGAAACTGACAGAATGTCGCCGAATTGCACGGGCACCGTGATAGGTATATTTTAGATATGACCCAGGAAGACAGTGTCTCTTGACTGCTAAAGTCAATTAGCAAATCCAACAAATGAGTTATCTGTGTAGGGATGCTGCCAAATGGTACCTAGCCAGTTAGTTTATATTAAAGCCAGCCTGAGAGGCACTTCACCAGTAACATTTCACACCTTGCAGAGGGGTCTCAGCTTCAAAAGGAATGTAAAACCTTCCAATATCACCTTCCTATACAATCAAATTAACCCCTCTCATGCTGAAGTTGGCTATACCAGCTCTACCCAGAAGCTGATGAATGCATGCATTACACATTGTTGTGACACTGCCACTTGTCCAGACTCCATTAAGGACACATGACAACTTGCTGACAGTTTAATATTAATGATGAATCCTCACTGCCACCATCTTAGCATATTCTGTGGGTTGGAATCTCCTCAGATGCAGCTTGATGCACTGCTTGCGATTCTCCTCCACCACACTGGCATGTGAGGTCAGTGCACCACACAGTGTGCAATGGGTAGAGACAAACTGCCACATCCTAACATCAACAGAGTGGCTATCATTTGGCGAGGAGGAAATGATGAACGAAGTGGATTTGCAGAAGATGTAGTTACACTAGAAGGTGATGGAACTTCCAGTCTCTGCCTGGGTTGCTCTATTTTTTCTCCTCTTTGATCTCCACCTCACCTCTTATTGCCTTTCTGGAGAGTCAGGGGGTACAGCAACAGCAGGGCTTGATTTCTGTGGTGGGTGTTTGGCTTTAACATGTTTGACATAGATGTCATGGTGTCTGTGTTGCATGTGTGTTGTTAGGGCACTTGTGCTAAGGTATGTTCCCTCCTTGCCTCTTCTCACTGACTTGTCACAAATTGTGCACAGTGCTGTTGCTGATGACTGCTCTGTGCCTGCCTCAAGAGTAAAATAGTCCCACACCTATGACTTCAGGGGATAGGGAACAGGTGGGGAAGAATGGCCTCTTTCATCTTGTCCTCCACATTCCCCATCACTGTCTGTGGCAGTGGATAATGTTGCTGCTGTTCCTGCTACTGCCTCAGATTCAGCACTGCAAGTAGGACCAGGAGTATTGCTGGTGCTGGCAAGTGGAATCTGTCCTAGTCCCGCATCATTTGTTGACCCCATTCCAACTGTGTCCACGGTGGTCTGTGGCATACTAGCTTGCTCCTCAGCATCCTGCTGCCCTTGCAACTCAGCAGCAGAGGAATTAGAGCAGTTGTAAATTGCTCTAATTCCAAAATCTCACTGCTAGTGGTGGTGGGGGTGATGCCCATTTAGATCTCTGTCTCCCATTCCTTCTCAGTTTCTGCTAAAAATGCCATCAATGTGTCTTCCACCCCAGCTTCTCCATCATCATTGTCACCACCATCTCTTGCCCCTGAGTCTTGCTGCTGCTACTCTATTACAGACATCTCACTGCTGCTTGGAGGAGGTGATGAGCAATGTGACAGAGGCCCCCCTAATGTCACACTTGTAATTTCTTGGTGATGTGAAGAAAGCAGACTGACAGTGGCAGCAATAGTAGCAGGGACAGTCAGGTGATCTGTGCTCCTGCTGGTGGTGGTATTAATTGTGTGCCTGTTCTCCCCCAACAACAGTTCTTGCCTCTTAGTCTTCAGGATCCTGTTCCATTTGTATACTTTAGTGAATGGAAAGGGAGGACTCCCAGAGTCAGAGGAATGGTGTGGGCTCCCTTGACCGCTAGTTGGGACACTCTCAAAAGTTTCCCCAACCCCTCTGGCTGCTTCACCATTACCGCTACTACTACTAACAGCAACCACATCAAGTTCAGCCACAGAGTCTTCCTCCTCAGTCTCACAGTCACTAGAAATATTGTTGTTGATTACCCCTCCTACACTCCTAACGCTAACAAGCTGCTGGACCTTAGTAGTAGTAGTAGTACTAGAACTGGCGGGAGTGCTTGGGGATGGCAAGTGTGACTTAGGGTCCCTTGCTATTTCACTTGGTATCATTTTCTCCTTCACCCCCTCATAAGTACTACAGGACACATTAGCAGCAGGCAAAGTATTAGTGGCAGCAGGTTCAGCACTGGCAGCAGGTACAGCACTGGAGGCAGCAGAGGCAACACGTCTGTAAACAGGTACAGCACTAGTGACAGCAGGAGCTGCACATCTGGCAACAGGTACAGCAATGGTGGCTGCATGTACAGCACTGGTGGCAGCAGGGGCAGCACATCTGGAAGCAGGTAAATCAATGGTGACTGCAGGTACAGAAATGGTGGCTGCAAGTACAGCAATGGTGGCACTGGCAGCAGGGGTAGCACATCTGAAAGCAAGTACAGCAATGGTGGTTACAGGAACAGCAATGGTGGCTGCAAGTACAGCAATGGTGCCACTGGCAGCAGGGGTAACATGTCTTGCAGCAGGCACAGACAGCTGGCATGTCCTGCACTCACTAGTACTACCCTTTTCTCCCTCCCTTCCCATTCCCTTTTCTCCCTCCCTTCCCATTAAATTCCCCAAGATCCCTTGGGGTGATTTAGGGGAACTGGACAGCATTGGTTCAGTACTGCTAGTCCTCCTTCTCCTCCTCCTCAGACTCAGTGGACACATAATAAGGATCCTTCCAGTTCCTCCTTTTACTGCTCATAGTGATAGCTGTCACTATGAGCCTCTCCTGCCTCAATCTAACAAACAGCTCACAGCAGAACAGCACATCACGTCTACCTCGCTCTGTAGCTGCTTCGATTGTGTTTCACTTCCTGGAATACATCATACGAAAACAATGTAAATAAATGAGCGGAAACTTTCTAGCCACTGAAAAATTGTTGCGAAATTTTGGCCAATGGGCGAAAAACGCAGAAATTTTACTGGCTGTTTTAAAAAGCAGAAGCTCCCGCAAAAAAGTGGACAATAACGTGGTTTTCATGATTTTCTCACAGGAACACAGCAGCAACTTTCACCCATTCCTACAGAACACTATACCAGTCTTTTTATATCGGTCTATCCAACCTACCACTACAAACCACATGATTTCATCATTAAAGGAACACCAAAGCAGGTAAGCTAATAAGCATGTGACCACATACTATGGTTTTTTTTCATAATTTGGCCAAAGTATATTTAAACTCTCGTCTCCAAGGTATGTCATTTCAAATGAGATCTATCCAATACGCATCATACATCTGTAAATTGTGTAAGTTAATGTTAGGGCAGTGATGGAGGGTCATTCAGATTGTGAGTTAGGGTAGTGAAGCTTATTAAAAGTTTTTAAGTGCCAGTGTAGTGTGTGAAGTGTGTTTTTTCATTGTTTTAATAATTTTTTTTATCTTTAATATATTTATCTAATAAAAATGTTTATAATACAGTGAGGGAAAAATTATTTGATCCCCTGTTGATTTTGTACGTTTCCCCGCTGACAAAGAAATGATCAGTCTATAATTTTAATGGTAGGTTTATTTGAACAGTGAGAGACAGAATAACAAAAAAAAAAAAAAAAAAAAAACGCATTTCAAAGAAGTTATAAAGTGATTTGCATTTTACTGAGTGACTAAGTATTTGACCCCCTATCAATCAGCAAGATTTCTGTCTCCCAGGTGTCTTTTATACAGGTAACAAGCTGAGATTAGGAGCACTCTCTTAAAGGGAGTGCTTCTAATTTCAGCTTGTTACCTGTATAAAAGACACCTGTCCACAGAAGCAATCAATCAATCAATCAGATTCCAAACTCTCAACCATAGCCAAGACCAAAGATCTGTCCAAGGATGTCAGGGACACGATTGTAGACGTACACAAGACTGGAATGGGCTACAAGACCATCTCCAAGCAGCTTGGTGAGAATGTGACAACAGTTGGTGCGATTATTCGCAAATGGAAGAAACACAAAGTAACTGTCAATCTCCCTCGGTCTGGGTCTCCATGCAAGATCTCACCTTGTGGAGTTTCAATGATCATGAGAACGGTGAGGAATCAGCCCAGAACTACACAGGATGATCTTGTCAATGATCTCAAGGCAGCTGGGACCATAGTCACCAAGAAAACAATTGGTAATACACTACACCGTGAAGAGCTAAAATCCTACAGTGCCAGCAGGACAGTACACAGAGTAGACTCGTAGCCAGGTATGGTCAGACATAGAACGGATACTCAGCCAGGCACAGTTGGTAGCGGAAGAGAGTTCTCAACCAGATACAATCAGTAATGGAAGCGGGTTCTCAGCCAGACCAGGTCAGCAACGGAGCGGGTTCTCAGCCAGGAACAGTCAGTAACGGAAATGGGTTCTCAGCCAGATCAGGTCAGCAACAGAGCGGGTTCTCAGCCAGATACAGTCGGTAACGGAAACGTGTCCTCAGCCAGATACGGTCAGCAACGGAGCGGGTTCTCAGCCGGACACGGTCAGCAACGGAGTAGTCGAAGAACAGCAAACTCAGGAACGTCGTCAGGCAGGCCAGGTCATACACGATCAGCAATAACGGAACAGAATGCAGGAACTAATACACCACGAAAGGGCACCATAAGGTGGAAATGACAGGGTATATAAAGGCCATCACTGGGCGGCGACAAAAGGTACTAGCCAATCAGTAAGAGGTAATGCAAACTAGCAGTCAGAATGTCACCGCCCGCTGCACAAAGCACAGGCACCGTGATACCCACACAGTGATGGTCACTCCCTTGACTTGATCTTCTCTAACCTCTGCTCGGTCTCCAACGTCTCTAATGCCCCCTTTCCCCTCTCTGACCACCACCTCCTCACAGGTAACCTCATCACACCACGCAAACCCATCCCCCCCGCCACAATCAAGCGCATGTGGAGAAATCTGCATACTCTTGATCTGCAACAATTTTCCTCCTCCCTTCAGCCTCTTCTCAACCCCATCCTCACACTTACTTGCCCAGACAAAACTACTACTCTCTACAACAGCACTCTCATTTCAGCCCTTGACACAACTGCACCTGCAACTCCACGCCACCCATGCACAAGCCCACTACAACCCTGGCACACAAGACTAACTAACTGAATCTATCAGACTGCCCTCACTAAAGTGGCCAATGACTTGCTCTCTGCCAAGTCAAAAGGCCACTACTCCCTACTCATTCTCTTGGACCTATCAGCTGCCTTTGACACAGTAGATCACCCACTCCTCCTCCAAGCCCTCCACTCCCTAGGTATCTGTGTCACTGCACTCTCCTGGTTTTCATCTTATCTCTGCAACCGCTCTTTCATCGTTTCCTACTCTGGCTCCACTTCCCCACCCCTTCCACTGTCTGTTGGAGTGCCTCAAGGATCAGTACTGGGACCCTTGCTATTCTCAATCTACATTGCTTCCCTTGGAAAACTAAAACGCCTTTGGGTTTCACCATCATCTCTATGCTGATGACACCCAAATATATCTTTCCTACCCAGACCTCTCCCCTTCCCTCCTGCCCCGAGTATCTGACTGTTTGCTCTGTCTTCCTGGATGTACTCCCGTCAACTCAAACTTAACCTTGGCAAAACTGAACTAATTTGCTTCCCTCCATCTACGACCAGCCTTATCCCAAATGTTACCCTCACCGTTAACAACACTACCATCACACCAACCCCTACAGCACGCTGCCTGGGGGTCACATTTGACTCTGCCCTATCCTTCATTCCTGACATCCAGTCAATCTCCAACTCATGCCGCCTCCACCTCTCTAGAATCTGACCCTTTCTCACAGAAGATACTACCAAAATTCTAATCCAAACGCTCATCATGTCCCGTCTTGACTACTGTAACTCTTTACTAATTGGCCTTCCTCTCACTGGACTAACCCCGCTACAGTCCATAATGAACTCTGCTGCAAAACTAATCTACCTTACTCATCGCTTCTCTAACACCAACCCCCTCTGTT
Organism: Rhinophrynus dorsalis; assembly: GCA_037306005.1. Lineage (NCBI taxonomy): Eukaryota > Metazoa > Chordata > Amphibia > Anura > Rhinophrynidae > Rhinophrynus > Rhinophrynus dorsalis. The sequence continues at coordinate 264,514,891 of CM074721.1, read as the reverse complement.
AGTCCCTACACTGGTTCCCATTAGCATACAGAGTCTAATTCAAAATTCTGGTGCTAACTTATACAGCCCTCACTAACATCGCACCCTCTTATATTTCATCTCTCATTTCCAAATATACTCCCACCCTCCATCTTCGCTCTGCACACGACCTTCTGCTCTCCACAGCACTTATCACATCCTCTCACTCCCACCTACAGGATTTCTTCCGTGCTGCACCTCGGCTCTAGAATTCCCTCCCCCACCCCATCAGACTCTCCCCCAGCCTTCAAATCTTCAGACGCCCCCTGAAGACTCACCTCTTCAGGGAAGCCTATCAACTGCCTCCATAAACATGATCACCAAGATTCACCCCTTGCACGGACTACTGCACTCAACAACACTTCTCACTCCCACCCACTGAGTAGCAGTTCATGTGGCAGGAGGCACTTAAATGCAATAGCACTTACTCCCTCTGTGTCATACCTACCTTCCTCTAGACTGTAAGCTCTCACGAGGGCCCTCTGATCCTTCTGTTCTCCACATCTGATTGTACTATTTAATATCTCTGTATGTCTATTCCCAGTTGTACAGTGCTGCAGAATTAGTTGGCGCTATATAAATAAAGAATAATAATAAAATGAATCCTCAGAGTCTTTCAGCTCGCTAAGCAACTTTCTTCACCAGATGAGAATGGAGTGGCACAGAGATATAGAATAGAATGAGGGAGTGATCATTCAAAGAACTGGAGGCAGACATTGGGCGAGATGTTCAAAAAGTCATCATAATGAAAAACTTGTCAGATCATGAGTTGGTGGTAAAAGAAGGACAATATTTTCAGAAGTAAAGCCGTCACATTTGAAAATTCATCTAAAGAATTAAAAATGACGGTAAGAAGATCTCATTGAACATTGCTGTTAAAAATTCTGATCTTAAAAATTGTCTTTGATTTTGTCTTTGAAATGAACATTTTCAGAGAAACAAATACTTTTTTGTCTTTGAAATGAAAATTTTCATAGAAACAAAGACTTTTCTTTGTCTTTGAAATTAAAAATTGCTTCTCAGTACTATCGTTTTTCTTCTCCAAGTTTAGATCATTTTTATTATGTCGGGAACAAATGACATTAATCAGATAAAAAAAATGACTTTCAAACAAATATTTTTTCTGAAAATACCTTACATTATGATGGAAGATTAAACCACACCCACTTTTAAGATGGCTTTTTCCCTTGGACGGAGATGGCAGAATTGGATGCAAAAAATGATGGAAACATGTCTGAGAATTGACGAATCATGGTGTAAGAACTTTTTTATTCTGATTACAGACAATTTCAGTTACCACCACTTTCTGAACATCTCGCCCATAGTGTGTAAGAGAGATCCTCTTGTGAGTGGGCAGCAGGAGGATGTGAAGGTTCCTGAGAGTGCAGGAAACTATACATGCTTTATGCACCCTGTTTGGTCAAACAGAAAAGAGTGGAAAGCAGGGATTCCACTTTAGAACATCTACATTGATTAAAGGGGATCTATCACCCCCTATACAAGTTAGTCTTATTAGATTATTTAGCGAATATGTTTAAAATTTTATTCATTTGTTTTTTTAAAACACTATTTGGGCAAAAATTAATGTTTAAAGTGTGCCCTGCACCCTACTTCTGTATAGACTGTGGTTACCAGTTCACTCTGCCTCTGTTCCCCTCCCTCTATCCAGCCTCCTCTGATGATGGAGGCTATCTGTCTGTAAGCTCAAGCAATCTCATTGGCTAGATATCGATCTCTGCCAATGAGATCAATCCATCCAGCTTACAGACAGAAAGCCTCCATCATCAGAGGAGGCTGGATAGAGGGAGGGGAGCAATGTAGAGTTATAGATTGTGGTACAGAGCAGGTAACTACAGTCTGTCAAGAAGTAGGGTGTAGGACACGCTTTAAACATTAATTTTCACCCAAAGAGTGTTTAAAAAAAACCTAAATAATTTCACTAATATAACTAACATGTATAGGGGTGATAAATCCCATTTAAGCATATGCAGCATAGGCATGCAGATGAGTATACTAAAAAATATAAAAAGTCTTACTCCCATCACACTGCTGCTACTGCCCCTGTTAATGATTCTGCTACTCCTCTTCAAAAATGTGGACACAAGAATACCTCCAGTAAGAAGAGCAAATTGGCTGCAGATACCCCTCATCAGTCATAAGCGCTTGCAGCCACCAGCACCACAGACACAATGACTATGCATGGTAATAATGTACAGACAAACAGAATGCAGTGTATAAAGAGTGCCTAAGAACCATGCATCCTGCAGAATATGAGCCTGTGTTAGCTGGGGGGGATTAATTATCTTTCTTTCTTTCTTTCTTTCCTTCTTTCTTTTTCTTTCTCCAAGAAGAATCATAATTTTTATACTCACTTTATACATTCATTTTTTTATGTTTTCCACCTACAAATAATGTTTTGTGGCTTACCACTGTGTAGACAGTTATGCAAAAATAAAATACGCTGGGTCCGCACTTATATGCCAGGCCCATGGATTCGGTCCGCACTGGGAATATTTCATCCTCTAATTTTGTATTGAGTTGTCAATGGATCTTTTTGCCTTGGCAATTGAGCCCTTGGCAGTGAAGATTCAAGGTGATCCTGCCATCTATGGCCTGAGCCTGAGCCTGAGGGGCCATGTAGAAAAACTGAATCTCTATGCATATGATATGCTTCTTTTCTTAGACAATGTGGACTCCTTCTTACTGGTCCTGTTGTCACAGGTTTATGACTTTGGCCAATACTCTTGTCTGTTAACTGGTTCAAGTCCTCCCTCTTCATTCTAGACCCACCTCGAGTCAACGTCCGTCCCCCTTCCACTGATCTTTTAATTGTTGAGTCCTTTAAATACTTAGTTGTGGTTACTGGTTCCCCCACCTAGTTCCTTCAAAATAATCTTGTACCTGTGGTGGATTGCTTCCAAGATAAAACTAATGGATGGTCGACCCAGCCTCTTAATGTTATTGCTCGGGCCAACCTTATTAAGATTGTGTTTCTATCCAAACTCCTTTATATTTTTTAGAATACTCCATTTCACATCCCTAAAACTTTCTTTAGAGAGCTGGACTCTATTACGTCCCAGTACTTATGGCGGTGGGGGGACTTACGGTGTGACTCTCTACACTGCACAGGCCCAGATCTGAGGGCAGTATGGTTGTTCCTGATTTCTACCATTTCTATTTGGTGGCACAAGGTCAACTTGCCCTGGCATGGGCTAACCCTGATTCTCAATATCAGTTCCTCACCTTGGAGGCATCAGTTTTGGAGGCTGGTCGGTGTCTGTCACATCTCTTGACTTTGGACCAGGTGGGTGTGCAGCTTGATAACGACCATGGCATTTGCAGTATATGGCGCATGGACAGAGATGCAGAAACTGGTGGGATGGAGGGAATATGACCTCTCCACCCCCTTATGGGCTAATACAACTCTTGGGCACCTACATGGTCTGGACTTTGGAGCCATCGGGATGGGCCATGGAATTACGGAATTGGGGCATGTTTATACTGACAACTGCCTCAAGTCATTCGACCAGCTCTGCAGGGACTTCTGCCTCCCGCACCGTCTCTTCTACTCATACCTGCGACTTTGTCACATGCTTTGTGCACAGTGGGGTGTTCTTGCGCCCCACTGTTTAATGGTTCCACCTTTTGTCGTCCTTCAAGGTTCAGTGGTTACCCAGCAGCTCAATTTTATTTACGGATGGCTAGATGCATTCACACCACAGAGAGATGCTTCTTTGAGATTGAAGTGGGAGTGGTATTTGGGATTGCTAGAGGATTGGGAGTGGTCTCTCGCCAAACTTAGTCCTCAGGTGGTTTCGATACATCCTCGACAATACATGATCCAGTTGAAAATCTTACATAGATCATATTTCACTTTGGTGTGATTGCTCCAGATGGAGATGTGTGGGAACTACTTATGTGATAGATGCTCGGCTGCCGTTGGGGATTTCATGCACCTCATCTGCCCTACAGTCTTTAGATTCTGGAAAGATGTATTCACTACTTTGTTGGACATGTTACACAGAAGTTGGATATCCTCTCTATTTTTCCTGATAACCTCTAAAGTCTCTCCTGCAGAAGACCTTGGTCATAGCATGCAAGGTGTTTAGGATGACTTGGATGTCTGATGTCCCGCCATCTCCTGGCCATACGATTAACCTGGTTAATCAGAATATTCCACATTATCTCCTGGTGTTTATTCACCAGGGAGCGCCGCACAAGATCCTTGGTATTTGAAGGCTGTGGTTGCAATATTTCGAGCATATCCCTTCTCCCTGAGGGGGTGTAATTATCTTGTCCACATGGCAGTGTGAGTGGGTGCTGGGGGTGCTAGGGGTGGTGGTGGCCACTCTGGGCTGGGGGAGAGTGTGAGTGTTTGTTTAAAAGTTAATACGAGTTTGCCTTGGGGTGCCTGTTTTATATCTACCTCCTCTATTGCTAATCCACTGTGTTGCTAAAATTGCTGTCAATAGTCAATGTACTTCTCTCTTTTGGAACATATGTCAGATTGTTTTCTGTTTGTACCCTGAGGTTGTCTAAAAATATTAAAAAAAAACAAATATACCAAAGAAGTGTATATAGGAGAAATAAAACTGGATGAGAAACAGCCAAACTCAGCTAATAAGGTGAGGTTGCTGCAGACAGTTTAATGTCAAAAGTCATACCTATGGTAAGACCGAGCACAGCAACAAGACACAAGGAAGTTATACTGCATCAGCAAGGACTCTCCCAGGCAGAAATTTCAAGGCAGACAAGGGTACCCATATATGCTGTCAAAGCTCTTTGAAGAAGCACAAAGAAACGGGAAATGTTAAGGACTGTAGACGCAGTGGTTGACCAAGGAAACTTAATGAGGAAGATGAAAGACATATCATGCCTACTTCCCATCACAATCAGATGTTCAGCAGTGCCATGAGCTCAGAATTGCCAGAAAACAGTGAGATCCTGGTACACCCATCTATTGTCTGGAGAAGTCTGGTCAGAAGTCAAGGAAGACTTGTGGCCAAAAAGCCATACCTCCGATGTGGAAACAAGGCCAAGCGAATTAACTATGCACTGAAACACAGTAACTGTGGTGCAGGAAAATAGCAGAAGGTGCTCTGGACTGATTAATCAAAATCTGAAAAATTTGGCTTTAGCAGAAAGCAATTTGTTTGCCGAAGGGCTGGGGTGTGTTACAAGAATGAGTGTCTGCAGGCAACAGTGAAACTTGGTAGAGGTTCCTTGCAAGTTTGGGGCTGCATTTTTGCAAATGGAGTTTGCAATTTGGTCAAAATTAATGGTCTCCTCAATTCTGATAATTACAAGCAGATACTTATTAGGGGTGGGTGGAAATCTCTCTCCTAGTTTCTTAGAGAAATTCTACGAGAACCACGTTGTTGTCTGCTTTCTTGTAGGAAAATCTGCTATAAAACTATTTATTCAAATGTTTGCATTTTTCACCCATTGGCCAAAATTGTTCACCATTTTTTCAATGGCTAGAAAGTTTTAGTCCATTGATTTATGTGGTTTTCGCCTTTTTGCTATAAAAACGTGACAATAGAAGCAGCTACAGAACGGGGTAGACGTGCTGTGCTGTTCTGCTGTGATCTTTTTCCAAAAACTGAGGCAGGAGAGGCTCATAGTGACTGCTATCATTATGAGCAGGTTTAAAAATATTAAAAGGAGGAACTGGAAGGACCCTTATGTGTCCATTGAGTCTGAGGAGGAGGAGGAACTGAGCAAAACTGAACCAATCTGTCCAATCCCCCTAAATCAGCCCTAAGGATCTTAGAGAATTTAATGGGAAGTGAAGGATAAGGGGAATGGGAAGGAGGGAGAAAAGGATAGAACTAGTGAGAGCAGGACAGGTCAGCTGCCTGCGCCTGCTGTCAGATGTTCTGCCCCTGTTGCAACCAGTGCTGTGTCTGCTGCCAGTGTCGAACCTGCTGCCACTAGTGCTGTGCCTGTTGTCAGACGTGCTGCCCCTGTTTCCAGTGCCACCAGTGCTCTGCCTGCTGCCATTGCTGAACCTGCTGCAACCAATACTGTGCCTGCTGTCAGATCTGCTGCCCCTGCTGTAACCAGTGCTGTGCCTGCTGCCAGTGCTGAAGCTGTTGCTAGTGTATACAATATTAGATGCACTACTGAATTCAAGTAATAATAGGTTATTCAGCAGAATAAGGGGATTGTGCTTGAGATTAATTATATAAAGGAAGACTAAAGAAAGATAGAAAGAAAATCTCCCATCAGCACCAATCCCTCTCCTATACATATATAGCATAGTGAGGTCAATATAGTATGAGGTAAATGGGGGAAAGGAAAATAAAACCAATTAAAAATTAACTTTTATTAGTGCTCTTATAAAATTAGCGAATTAAAACAATGTCTGCCCCAGTATATCCTTACTTAAATTATTGAGTAAGACTCAATCTTACCTCATACTATATTGACCTCACTATGCTGTTGCTAGTGTGTCTTGTAATACAGGAGGGGGGAAGGAGAAGAAGATGCCAAGTGTGACAGGGACCCTAAGTCACACTTGCATCCCTAAGCAGTCCCGCCAGTGCTAGTACTAAGGAGCAGCAGCAGCTTGTTAGTGTAAGGAGTGAAGGAGGGGGTAATCAATATCCTGATATTACTTGTGATTGTGAGGAGGAAGACTCTGATGTGTTTGGTATAAGTAGTAGTAACAGTAAAGGTGAAGCAGCCAGTGGGACTAGTGTTAGGGGAGCGGTAGGGGAAACATTAGCGATTGTCCAGACTAATGGTCAAGGGAGCTCACACCATTCCTCTGGCTCCCTTCCCTCCACTACAGTGTCCAATTTGAACAGGATCCTGAAGAGGTGAGAACTGGTGTTGGGGGAGAGCAGGCACAGAATTAATACCACCACCACCAGCAGGAGCACAGATTAGCTGCCTGTGCCTGCTGCTACTGCTGCCAGTCTGCCTTCGTCAGGTCAAAAAGAAATGCCAAGTGTGACATTAGGGGACCCTCTGTCACACTGCTCATCACCTCCTCCAAGAAGCAGTGAAATGTCTGTAATAGAGCAGCAGTAGCAGCATATAGAGACTAGTGGTGGTGGTGATAGTGATGGTGAAGATGGGGTGGAAGAAATTGATGGCCTTTTTAGCAAAAACTGAGAAGGAATGGGAGACAGGGATGAGGATGGACATCACCACCACCACTAGCAATGAGCTTTTGGAATTTGTGGAATTTGCAACTGCTCTAATTCCTTCTGCTGCTGAGTTGCAAGGGCAGCAGGATGCAGAGGAGCAAGCTATTGTGCCACAGACCACCGTGGACACAGTGGGAATGGGGTCAACAAGTGATGCAGAACTAGAACAGGTTCCAATTGCCAGCAGTAGGAATACTCCTGGTCCTAGTTGCAGAGCTGATTCTGAGGCAGTAGCAGCAACAGCAGCAACATCATCCACTGCATGCACAGACAGGGAAGGGGAATGTGGAGGACAAGAAGAAAGAGGCCATTATTCTCCAGCTGTTCCCTATCCTCTGAAGTCATGGGTGTGGGGCTATTTTTCTCTTGTGGCAGGCACAGTGCAATAATCACCAACTGCACTGTGTACAATTTGTGACAAATCAGTGAGATGGGGAAAGGAGGGAAAGCACCTTGGCACAACCGCCCTGATATTACACCTGAAAAACAGACACCATGACATTTATGTCAAACATCTTAAAGACAAACACTCACCACAGAAATCAAGCACTGCTGTTGCTGTGCCCCTGACTCTCCAGAAAGGCAACAAGAAGCAAGGCAGAGATCAAAGAAGAGGAAGAACAGAGAAACCCAGACAGAGACTGGAGGTTCCATGATGAGCGAAACAACTAGCTCGACATCACCTTCTTCCTCTATGGTAACTTCATGTTCTGCCAATCCACCTCGTTCACTGTTACCTCTCCTGCCAAATGATAGTCACTCTGTTGATTTTCGGATGTGGCAGCTCGCCTCGCCTTTGCACACTGTGTGGTGCACTGACCACACATTCCAGTGTGGTGAAGAAGAATTGCAAGCAGGGCATCAAGCGGCATCTGAGGAGATTCCATTCCACAGAATATTCTAGGATGCTTGCAGGGAAAGCTCATCATTGCTATTAAACTGTCTGCAAGTTGTCATGTGTCCTTAGTGGGGTCTGGACAAGGGGTATAGTGACAGCGACAGTACTTGGGTTCTGGTGTCATGGTATTTGGATACAGTTGTGCCCCCAGATGTTATTTACCACACACACACACTGTGCACATTGCATTTGCTGATGAGAGACACAGTACCTGCTCTCAAGGGAAAAATTTATATTCTAATAACAACACACCCATGATTTTGGAGGAGGGGCAGGTGAAGAAGAATTATTGGCCAACTTCTTCTTTTCTCCACATACACTGTGGGCTACTTTTTGTGCTGCTACTGCCTCAGACGCATCACTGGAGCTAATCATGGCAAGTGGAACCTTCATCATCCATCGGCCATGTTACTGCTGTTGTTCATCCCATTCCCTTTCAGCTGCCTAATCATCCTGCTGCTTAAACAACTCAGCAACCGCAGCAGGAAGAACAACAGTTGCAAATTCTGTATCTATATCAGGGCATTTGAAAATGACCAGTGGCCACTGGCCAACAGGACATCACCTGTTGGCACTAGGCCAGTAGGGATTTTTTTTCTCAGGGCTTGTGGTTTAAAAAAATACAAAAATGTTTCTTCAGGGATTGTGTCTCTATTAAATCTAAGTCCTACAAATCAATGTTTGCTTAGGGCTTTTGCCAAACAAGCATAAGTCCTACAAATAAATGCTTCTTTAGGGCTTGTTCCTTTAATAAGTCTAAGTCCTATAAATCAATGTTTCCTCAGGGCTTGGGCCTCAAACAATAAATCTAACAAATCTTCCTCTACAAAATACTCTATCAAATCAAGTATCAGTCCACCCCAGTTGCAGCTTATGGCAGAGGGTTCCTATCTCTATCACTTTACATACAAATTTCTTATTTTATTTTATTGATTTATTTTTTTAACTGTCCCCCCAAAACCAGTCAAGAAACAGCCCCCAAAACAAATACTCCGCCCACTAACACAGGCACCCTCCTCAGACCCTTTTTATATCTTATAGGGTTTTTTTATTTGTATTTAGAATTTATTTTGTATTAACTGACCCCCAATCCCAGTAAACAAACCCCACCAAAAAATTCCCTGTTCAATTGATTCTTTCCCCACATTCCACCAACACAGGCACCCTCATGCCCCTTTTATACTTTTATATTTGCTATGTGTTGTGTATGGATTCAATGATCCCATTAATTTCAATGGAATGAGCTAGGCAAAAAAAAGTGGAAAATCTGCACTTTTCTAGGGAAATTATTTGCCAAGCGGTAAAAGCCATTATTCGCCGATTTCAGTTTGAGGTGAAAATGTTTGCCAATCCCTAATACTTATCGATCATGCAATACTATAAGGGAGGCATCAGACTGGACTGAAAAGCTGAGTTGACTTTGCCCATAGTAAAACCTGTATCCCTGAGGTTTGAACAGAATCTACACCTGGTGTATTAACCAACTTAAAATATATTAATAAATATAGGTTTAGAAAATATGCCTATTTATATGACATCACTCCATTTTGCAGAACAGGACATACTTGAAAACGAGAGAAATCTCAATGTATTCTTCCTGGTAAAGCATTTTCTAAATAAGATAAAATTTACTTAACGACCCATGACGTACTATGACCGTCATGGAATTCCGAGCTCCCCCCGCGGCTGCACACAGTTCGGGGAGTCTGAAACCGGAAACACAAATTTTAAAAAAATGCTCTGTGGTCCTTTAGTGACCGCCGCGTGCCTGCACGGCTGGTCGTTAAGGGGTTAAAAACCTGAACTATTTCTAAAATCTGGTCAACAACAAACTGCTGCTTGGCATTGCAGTTTCTTAAAGATTTGGCATGCAAAGGATTAAAAGTGAGCAATTTTGAAATATGCACACCTTATGTCTGTACTGGGATTTCTAGAACCCTGAAGGATACTTTTTTCGTGTGTCATTCTTTTAAAGTGGAGCTTGCTTATGACTCAAAGCTTGCTTATAAACTAGAAGTAAATTAATTTGAAACCTAAAGCTCCATGCAAGTAGCACTAATGTCCTGTTTTATTTGAGTGAAATGGATAATGTGTTGTGTACTGCAGCACACAAAATGACTCTATAATGTCTATTTAAATAAGCTATTGCACCTAATGTCATGTTGTAATACATGCTCAATGGCTTACAATGATTTACTTGCAGTTAGAAAACAATATGCAATGCATTATTGCACATAAAATGATAGCAAATGGCTTCAATTTTATTAAATGCCCACTTTCCAGTTACATATCATCAGACACATTTTATTCCCATTTCTGGTGCTATATCTGTTGTTCGTAGTACTTGTTTAACTCCTTCACTGTTCATTGAAAACCTTTAAACACTCCCATAGAACGTTATTTCCTAGTTTTTTAGGCATATACAATATAACCGTGTTTGTTCTTTAATGCTGAAGAAAACATGAGTATATTCATCTGAGGTCCAACTAGCATTATTACTAATATTTTTTTCATTTATAGTAAACAAACAGTTTCCACATGTATGTGCAAAGTAGGAATAATATGATATATGTAAATTATAGTAAGTGCTGCTTGGGACAAGTTAAAATCTTGATAAAGTAGAAGAACTAGAGAAACATTGGGTATAGGTAGGTGTCAGTATCTGACATTGAGAAAAGGATACCAGGTTGAAGTTAATTCAGATACAAGATGCATGGGGGAGTGCAGCTGGTCCAGCATATTGACAGGGGCTGCTAGATAGGACAAATTAACATTATTTGGTGGATGTTAGGAGGTTTGAGAGAATTTAAAGTGAAACTAACCAGATATTTCACTATTGTAAGATCTGCTCCCCTGGGGTAGACCCAACAACGAAGCCAGGGCTACACTGTGAGCCCTGGTGGACCAAGCATAGGAATAGTATGCCAGTATTTCCAAGCACGTTTCTGTTTTTATGAAATGCAGGGTTAAATCCAGGATAAAACTATATGGGTAGGACAACATGGCAATCCGGCTATTATTGAACTACAACCCCTGTCATTTTCAGGTGGATATTCTATCCAAGAAACTGTATCCAAGAAGAGCTGGAGAGTAACATATTGCATACTTCTAACATAGTAGAGGGCAAGGAGTAGAAGATTATGTGCCAGAAATGCAGGAATAGAGGAGGAGCTGCAGGAAGTGAAGGAGATAAAGTCCCACCTCCTTGGCACTGTGTCACACACAGCCAGGTTCAAGAGACCACTGATAGGAAAATGTTGGAGTCTCAGCTTGGGGACCAATCTCTCCAGGGCTGTATTTAACTGTTACCAGGCCATTAAGAAAATAGTCACTTTTATTGATTCCCTTGTTATTCTCTCTCTCTCTCTATTCCTCACCCTCTATCCTTTCTCTCATCCTCTCTCCCTCTTTTCTGCTTCTTTCTCCCCCCACATTTTTCTTAACCTCTATTTCTCACTCCTTCCCTTTTTTCATCATGGACAGTTTTATCACTGCACTGCCCAAACTGCTAACATAGTTTTAATTCTTTGAGTGTTAGAGGTGTGTGCAATGCATTTCTCCACCCAAAGAGAGCCACAAGTCCTTTAAAAATAAAAACCACAGCATTTGTAATAGAAACACATGTGGCAAACCACTGTTGATACATAATGCTTTACACTGGCTAGCCACCATTTATGGACATTTCAATGGGTGAATTCAAGAAGTGAGGACCCAATGCTTAAGGTCCTGTTTTGCATTTACTTGATGTTCTATATGTTCTTCTGGACATGACCCTGTGGCCTATTTTATCTTACTGCTTAAAGGTAGGTGAAATTGTTTGCCTCACATTGAAATAGGTAAAAAATGGCACTTCCCACCAAGCTAGAATTTTTTTTGAAAAGTGCAGATTTTCTGCTTTTTACTGCATAGCTAATTCCACTGAATTAAATTATAAGACTACATAATTATATATTTTATAAATTATACGATTTTCCCACCATGTGGCAGGTTTCCCCTTCTTTTCTCCCATAGATAGTATAAATGGGGTGTATAAAAGGGATATAAAAGGTTATCTCAGTATGTCATTCTGTGTTTGTGAGAGATAAAGCATCACAAATTTGAGCTAGTTAGGATAGGCAAATAAAGCAACGTTGGGATGTAGTTTAAGGAGGCTTGTGGGCAGGCAATTTGTTCTCTGTATTAGGGGAGTCTGTGGAACCTTGGGGGACCCTGTGGGAGAATTAAGGGAGAAAAGAAATTTAGCACAAAATGTGCCAAAATCTTGGTTGAATGAGACAGGCAACTATAATCTAAGTGCATTGTTGCTCTGTCTGTTATCTCTGTGTTAGGGGGTTGCAAGGGGAGTGTGATAGGGATAGTTGATAAAAAAATAAAAAAACTGTTTGACTCATAGGTGACCAGGACCTTGAAGTGAGGTTTGACAGAGGCAAACAAGTACCAGAAGAGATAGAGTATTTTGTAAAGGATAAGACATCATTCACAGTCAATCCTGTCGCGTACTTCACTGTCCAGCACATGGATCTGGCAGCCATCCAAGGTGGCCCCATTACCTTGGAGCTCTCTGGCCAGAGTGACTACTCTACTTTATTCTACTGCCTACCCTACTCAGAAGTTCAACAACAGATGTGTTCCCTTTGAGGGCAATGCCTTTATTTGGAAGTCCATGTGGGGGAAAACCGTGGAAAAATAACAGAATACCTTCCTTTCAAACACAGTGCCAACATGGAGAAGGGCTTGATGGAGAAGGACACTCCGCTTCTACTGTAAGCCATCCAGACAGCACTTGCAGCCAATGCCCAAGTCCTCCCTGCCTCATGCAAACTTTTCATCCTTTTTGCCTATTTTATCAATTTTTTTGCCTATAATTCCTATGGGTACAACATTTCCCACTGCAATATTACTTCTTCCTAGGGCTGTAGTGGAGAAATATGTAGCTGAAAGTCAAGGTTTTGAGTCCTACATTTGCCTTGAAAAATGTGTTAGATTATTGAAACACATTACTTATTGGTCATAGCAGTGGTCTCAAGTGTGGTAGACGGTATCAATACTTCTTCATATCCCTCCTCCGCCACATCTGCTGCTGTTTATGCATTTGGCATTGCTTTCTCTGTCATCATGTGTGGTTTTTGCTGCCTGATACTCAAATGGTATGAAATGTTGGTTAAAATTGCTGCTTGATAGCCGTGTCCTGCTGTCATTGACAATATAACCAGCTGCCCTGAAAACCCTCTCAGACTCAACACTTGCTGGAGGACAACTAAGGGTTTCAGTTGCAGTATGTGTCAATGCTGGCCACACACACTGCTTTGTTTACCAGTAGATGGAGTCATTGTTTCTGCCTAGAATGTAGCTATCCTGCAAGTATGTAGAAACTATCTCACATGCAGTGGGACCACTTCTAAGAGCTCCATGGTGTTCCTGTGTGTCATTTACTAACCCTTACTCAGGGAACAAGTTGCAAAGAGATGTGCTACCACCCCCACCATTGCTGGTTGAAATGTTTCGCTGCTTCTTTTTCACTATGCTGTCTAGATTTTTTTTGTGCCCTTACTTTATCCCTCTAATCCTCCACAATGTAATCTTTATCAGCTGGTGCATGTCTGTGTTGTCATTATGGTAAGATTCCTCAGCCATGCTCCTCATTTTTCTGCAATACATATATCAGTGGTAGAATTTCAGTAATTCCTGCCCCTATGTGACTCACCAGCATGGTTGCCTCCTCAAAGGGTTTCAGCAGCTCACAAAGATCGCACATTAGTTGCCATTGGCCAGGTGACAAAGAGGTTTCCTCCAAAGCCTTCCGGTTTTGCATGGTGTACTCACTAGCGGCCTTATTCTGCTCGTACAAACACTCTAGCATGTACAGTGTGGAATTCCACCTGGTATGCACCTCCATTTTCAGCTGGTGATGGAGAATGTAGTTAGACATTTGTATGAAATATAGAGCATTATGTGCACTGTAGAAGAGACTAAAATGAGGACCGATTTTGCCGGCAATAGTAAGCATCTCTCTGAGGGTTTTGGATTCTGCCAGGAATCTGGTCACAACTAATTTTAGCACATGGGCAAAGCAGGGCACATGCACATGCAGACACAAAACCAGCTTTTAAGGAGCGGGGTACAAGCCATTCCTCTATCACCTGCTTTAGCTTACTTAAAACATCTACAGCTTTGTGGGACTGTCGCTTAAAACTCTGCATGCACACGGTAGCGTGCCAATGGCATGGGCTATCCTGCTGCCTTTTAATCACATGGCCAGAACCTGAGGCACGATTACTGGCTGTCACATGATGCTGTAAGGTAGTGTTGTCCACTGTTGGTGCTGGGAGGGAAACCCAGTGAGCAGTCACAGCCATTTAGTCTGTGTTCTGCCCACTTCTCCACATATCTGCTGTCAGGTGGATTTTCTTGCCATATGCACTTTCCAGCCCTTTGTCCACCATACTAACCACCTGCTTGTATCATTCGGGCACATCCATCCTAAAAAAATAACTGCAGCCTTGGATATGCCAGTGTGGAGCTACAAATGATCAGTTCTCTGAATCCTTAGTTTTTTACAAAAGAATACAGCAGTATTCATGTCCACTGCTAACATATTGGTAACGCTGCCATTCTACAGGTGTACTTTGGGATTATTTTTGTGACATGTTTACTCCTTCCCCAGGAACTCAGTCAGTGTGGGTTGGCAGGCCATGGCAGAAGAACCCTCTAACTTTATTGCTTTGACAACATGACTAGAGGAGGTGGTGGAGGTAGAGGCAACATGCATGGGCAGTCTATGACTCTTGCATCTCCTACAGCAAACCCAGAGTCATGACAATCCCCTGCAGCAGGAACTTAACTGTTATTTGGAATCAACTAACTGTTGGCAGTAGCATTCTCTCTGACACATAAATAACATCACTACTTCTCTTATCTGCCCCAGAGCCCTTGGAACTTCTGACCTGCTGATAGTGTGTCTCCCAGTCAGACCTGTGGTTGTGCTTCAGGTGGGATCTCATAGAAGAGATGCTTAGGTGAGATGTGAGCCTACTTTGCCCCTGCTCACATGCTTTTTGCAAAGACAACAGATAGCTACATGCTTAGCTTTTGGATCCTGAGTGAAGTATCTCCATACTATGGAATTCACGGACTGAGGGCTCCCTGGGGTGCTGCTACTACTACTGGGTCTAGATGTTGATGCAATCCTACTGCTGCTACTACTACTACTACTACTGCTACTAGGTGCCAAAGGTGCAGCACTTCCAGTAGAAGCATATCTAACATTGTGGATGTTATAACCTATGTACTCTTGTTGTTGCTGCTGAGTACTCAACACTGGAGTGGGTGGCTGGATGGCACTTGGACTTGGAAGAGGTGATGATGCCAATGATGACTTACAGGGTAATTGTGTACTTTTTGCCATCTTTGCTTGTACAGAGTCAGACTTTCCAACAGTTTTTAGATAGGCACAGTGCTCCTTTTTTGTGGTGGAAGATTGAGCCTTTGCCTTTTTGATAACTTTATGGTCATGTAATCATCTCTCTCACTCTCAACTTCATCTGTATCTGGACAAGCAAAGGATGTTGGAGGGATATGATCTAGATCTGCATCAGCATCATCATCGGTCATCATCTGGTCATCCTCAGCATCAGCATCACCGCCACTTCTTACTCATTATCCTTACATTCCCTAAGCTTTTATAGGTGTCAAACAATTTCTTTTTACTTTTACTTTCACTCACTTTGCTACTACTTTAAGGAAAGGTGTTTTTTATGCTTGTTTGTCTCACTGTCAGTTCAGCTGCTATACCTTCCTCCATTATGCCATCACCATCATCAACACTAGAATGCTACTCATTGTCATCTTCAGTGTTCTTTTTATATTTTTTTGTACTGGTGGCGGTGGAACGTTTGATGGGACTGCATGCTCCCAAGGTGGAGAGAGGTTATCATCATTTATTGCACACGCTGCAGCAACCGTGGCTGCAGTGTTTTTGAATGACCACTTTACTCCCATAACCCTGCACTGATCCACCTTTTCCCTTACCCCTGCCCCTTGTGTGTTTTCTGGAAATTACTCAACTAACGTGTGTGTGTGTTTTTACTTTACTGTACACAATACATCTGATGGAGTGTAATGTCTTGCCTTAGCCCTCAGCAAAATTATCATTGTTATCTGCTGTCTTTCAAATCTGCCTCAGTCAGACAGCTCACATCAGTTTTCCAGTCAGTTGTCTGTCACCTACTGTATCTCTCTCTCTCTCTCTCTCTCTCTCTCTCTCTATATATATATATATATATATATATATATATATATATATATATATATATATGAAACAAAAACAAACCTGTGCTCCTCCATTCTAATATGTTGGGCATATATAATCATACTGTATAGATAAATATGAGGGTTTAGTTCCCAAAATTGTTGCCAAAATTGCTTAAGCTTGCCACCCCATCAAGGTACCCCATAATAATGGCAATTCCTACTCTAAAACCCCTGAAGTGCCCTATCTAAATGAAAAACAGCCCTGAGGAGATGTTATGATAAGCGCTTTGATATTTTAGGATTCTTGGATGTCCACATATATTTAAAATCACAGTATATGCAATTAAAAACAAAGGACAAACAAATGACAAACATCAATTTAAAAAGGAGTGAAGGAGGACTTGCCTTTTATATGCCTGATGGGAGTGGATACCTATTCTGAGAGGACTGTGAATTCACTTGTCCCACTCATAGGTAAAATTTTCCCACCTCCACAAGACACATGGGGAATAATGACAGACAGGGAGTATCAATGCCAAAAACAGACATTTAAAGGCCTATGGATAGAAAAAGTGAAGAAATGGTGTTATAAAATATATGTGTGCAGTGCTGGTGAGAAATAGGTTAAAAGCAGCTAGACCGAGCAAAGGAGATACTGGAAAAGACAAAGAAAAACATAGCTCACAGCGTTAACACCTTTATATATACATATAAATAATGAAAGTGCAATAAAGTATCAAATAGAGTGACTGAAGTGTGCAGAAAGGAATGATGGGGTTCTCCAGTCCCCCCAAACATTAGGCCAAAACCCAAAGTACAAACACAAAACAAACAACAAACCTGTGCTCCTCTAATTCCACAATTAGAACACTGAATACGGCAACGAGTCACATTCTAGAGTTGATGATGGCAACTGCTGCATCTGACAGTGAGACAAACTAGTAGTAGCAAACTTTGTGAAAGTAAAAGTAAAACATTAGATATTGTTTGACACCTATAAAAGTTTAGAGGAATATAAGTAGTGGGCAAGAAGCGGTGGTTGATGCTGATGATTAGGATGACCTAATGATGACTGATGATGATGACAATGCAGATCTAGAATATATCCCTTCAGCATCCTCCTCTTGTTCTGATACAGATGAAGTTGAGAATGAGAGAGATGATGACATGACCAGAAAGTTAGCAGAAAGTCAAAGGCTCAATCTTCCACCACTGAAAAGGAGCATTGTTCCTTTCTATAAACTGTTTGAGAAAACCATTTGAAACTCTGGACAAGCAAACAACAACAGCAACACAGGTTATGAACATCCACAACCTTAGCTATGATGAGTGCCTCTGCTGCTTCTGGATGTGCTGCAGCTTTGACACCTAGTAGTAGTATCAGTAGAGCTGCATCAACATCTAGCTCCAGTAGTAGTAGCAGCCCCTCAGGCACCCCTCAGTCCGTGAAGTCCACAGTAGGGAGATACTTAACTCAGGACCCAAAAGCTATGACAAAGAAAGCCAGGACAAATGGAATAACAACAGCAAAAATGAGGAGGAAGGATATGAATAAGGGTTTCCACTAGGGATGGGCGAAAATTTTCTCCTCAAACTGAAATCGGTGAATAATGGTACTTATTGATTGGAGAATAATTTCCCGCTGAAAGTGCAGTTTTTACGTTGTTTTCGCCTAGCTCATTCCATTTAAATCAATGGGAACATTGAGTTTACACACAACACATAACAAATATTATTTTATTTCCCAAAGGCATAGTATAAAAGGGGCATGAGGGTGCCTGTGTTGGTGGCATGTGGAGAAAAAATCAGTTGAACAGTTGAAGCCCTGAGAAAAAAAATTACCGACTGGCCTAGCGCCAGCAGGTCATGTTGTGTTGGCCTGTGGCCACTGGCCATTGTCAAATGTCCTAAGTCTATAATTGTGGAATTTGCATATGCTGTACTTGCTGCTGCCGCTGAGTTGTTTAAGCAGCAGGACAATTAGGTAGCTGAATGGGAATGGGATCAACAACAGCAGTAATGTGGGTGATGGGTAATGAAGGTTCCACTTGCCACAACTAGCTCCAGTGATGCGTCTGATGCAGTAGCAGCACAATAAGTAGCCCCCAGTCTATGTGGAGAAAAGAAGAAATTGATCAATAATTCTTCTCCACCTGCCCCTCCACCAAAATTATGGGTGTGTTGTTATTAGAATAGCAAATGTTCCCTTGAGATCAGGAACTGTGCCTCTCATCAGCAACTGCAATGTGCACAGTGTGTGGGGTAAATATCACCTGGGGGCACAACTGTATCTAAACACCATAACACCAGAACCCAAGTACTGCCACCATCTTAGCTTATTCTACGGGATGGAATCTCCTCTGATGCCGCTTGATGCCCTGCTTGTAAATCTCCTCCACCACACTACCACGTGTGGTCAGTGCACCACACAGTGTGCAATGAGTGGCACATCCTAACATCTACACAGTGGCTATCATTTGGTGGGGGAGTTAACGATGAACAAGATGGATTGGCATAAGATGTACTAGTTACCCCAGAGGAAGAATGTGTTGGGGAGGTAGTTGTTTCGCTCGTCATGGAACTTCTAGCCTCGGCCTGGCTTTCTCTATTCTTCCTCTTCTTTAATCTCTGTCTCACTTCTTGTTGCCTTTCTGGAGAGTCAGGGGGTACAGCAACAGCGGTGCTTGACTTCTGTTGTTGGTTTTTGTCTTTAACATGTTTGACATAAATGGTGTGGTGTCTGTGTTATGAGGGTGATTGTGCCAAGGTGTGTTCCCTCCTTTCCTCTTCTCACTGACTTGTCACAAATTGTGCACATTGCCATTTGTAATGACTGCACTGTGCCTGTCACAAGAGAAAAATAGTCCCTCTCTCATGACTTCAGGGGATAGGGAACAGGTGGAGAAGAATGGAATCTTTCTTCTTGTCCTCCACATTCCCCTTCATTGTCTGGGGCAGAGGGTGACGTTGCTGCTGTTGCTGCTACTGCCTGAGAATCAGCACTGCAACTAGGACCAGGAGTATTTCTGCTGCTGGCAAGTGGAACCTGTGCTAGTCCTGTATCACTTGTTGACCCCATTCCCACTGTGTCCACAGTGGTTTGTGGCACATTAGCTTGCTCTTCAACATCCTGCTGCCCTTGCAACTCAGCAGCAGCAGAAATTAGAACAGTTGCAAATTCTAAAAGCTCACTGCTGGTGATGGTGGTTGTGACAGGAGCCCCCCCCCCTCCCTGGCTGGGATCACATGGACACTAATACTGAATGGTATAGAGAGAATAAGCATTGTCATGGATGCCTGCTTCACCGTTCCCCAGCTCAAAGATGCAGATTTGTTTTATGGTTAACAGCTATGTACTGGAAATGTATACAGGGGTATTGCTAGGTGGAAAGTGTCCACTTCCCCTTCCCCTTTAGTAACCTTTGATGTCAATTTAGTGACTGACCCTTTTTCCTCTGAACTGTAGTAAAATGCTATGTTGGCTGAAAATAAAGCAGTTCAAGATTTACAAGAAGGAGCTGTAACGTGACACCTTGTATCATAAGCTGGATACCTCTGTTATAGTTCCTTTCTCCCTCAGAGTAACACTCCAATAGTATACCGAATCACCTATTCCCAAACATCAGCCGAGACTTGATGAAGGGAAGAACTCTCTTTTATTGACTCAAACACACAGCTTATATACACTACAGAGACTCTTATCAAGATCAGCATGCAAACGAATACTTGGGACAGTGTTTCTATGCTTGACCAATCAGTCACCAGCACCCTTATGAAGATAAGAATGCAGATTAAGACTTGAAATTATACATTCTTAACTGGCTCATCAATAACCTCCTCTGATTGGTCAAGGAAGCACAGCAGGAATCAATTAACATTCCTTAGCACAGACCTGGAGTATAGTGGAAGCAAAGCCCAACCCCCACTATCTCTGCACTCTAGCAATGTATTGGAAGCAACTATGGCTAAGCTCAGTCTATGGTTGTTAGTCTTTTGGGTAGAAATAGTCTGAAGACATGAGAGCCCATATCTCTAACACACCAATATCTCCCATAGTCGCCACAGTTCCGTCACAGGAGCATGTTTGTCTCTATGAAGTATCCAGGTATATTGCTGTTTGTCATCCACTACAGAGCAGTTACACATAGAGAAGTGCCAAGGGATGATAGATAGAATAACCTATAAGAGCCAGAGTTACCAATGCAGCATATCCTGCATTGCCAGTGGATACACGACTGAAAGTACTGGGTCTTAGTGCTTAGTATAGCAGCTGTGCAGGTTAGTGAAAGAAACCCATGGACGATAACGTGCCTGAACTGTTATACCTTCCATGGCAGAGATGCTAAAAAGGACAGTGTCTCCACCATCATCATCACCACCACTACCACTAGTCCCTACTTGCTGCTGCTGCTGCTCTGTTACAGACATTCCACTGCTAGTTGGAGGAGTTGACGAGCAATGTGACAGAGAGTCCCCTAATGTCACACTTACCATTTCTTGGTGATGCAAAGAAGGCAGATTGGCAGCAGTAGTAGCAGGCACAGGCGGCTGATCTGTGCTCCTGGTGGTGGTGGTGGTATTATTTCTGTGCCTGCTATCCACCACCAGTTCTGGCTTATTCAGGATCATGTCCCACTTGGACACTGTCATGAAGGGAGGGTGACTCCCAGGGCCAGAGGAATGGTGTTAGCTCCCTTGACCTCTAGTCTGGACAATCGCTAATGTTTACCCTACCACTAGTCCCACCGGCTGCTTCACCATCACTGTTACTACTACTAATACCAACCAAATCAAGTTCAACCCCAGAGTCTTCCTCCTCACAGTACCTAGTAATATGAGAATATCGATTACCCCTTCCTTCACTCCTAACACTAACAAGCTGCTGGACCTTCTTAGTAGTAGCACTACTACTAGCACTTGCGGTACTGCTTGGGGATGGCAAGTGTGACTTATGGTCCCCAGCTGTTACACTTGGCATCATCCTCTCCTCCACCCCCCCTCCTGAGTATTACAAGACACACTTGCAGCAGGTTGAGCACTGGTGGCAGCAAGTTCAGCACTTGCAGCAGGAACAGCACTGCTGGCAGCAGGGGAAGCACATCTGACAGCAGGCACAGTACTGGTGACAGCAGGTTCAGCACTGTTAGCAGGCAAAGTACTGGTTGCAGCAGAGGCAGCATGTGTGAAAGCAGGCACAGTACTGGTGGCAGCAGGTTCAGCACTGGCAGCAGGTACAGCACTGGTGGCAGCAGGGGTAGCACTGGCAGCAGGCACAACAATAGTGAAAGCTAGGGCAGCACATCTGAGAGCAGGCACAGCAATGGTGGTAGCAGTAGCAGAGGCAGCACATCTGACAGCAGGCACAGCACTAGTGGCAGCAGGGGCAGCACATCTGGCAGCAGGGGCAGCACATCTGGTAGCAGGCACAGGCAGCTGACCTGTCCGGCTCTCACTACTACCCTTTTCTTCCTCCCTTCCCATTAATTTCTCCAAGATCCCTAGGGGTGATTTAAGGGGACTGGACAGCATGTAGTGCTCACTTCCTCCTCCTCCTCAGATTCAGTGGACACATAAGGGTCCTTCCAGTTCCTCCTTTTATTAATTTTAAATGTTCTCATAGTGATAGCAGTCACTATGAGCCTCTCCCGCCTCAAATAAATATCAGCAGAACAGCACTGCATGTCTACCTCACTCTGTAGCTGCTTCTATTGTGTTCTACTTCCTGGAATATGCCACGTTTTTATAACGAAAATGCAAAAAAACATGTAAATCAATGGGCAGAAACATTCTAGCCATTGAAAAAAATGGCTAAGAATTTTGACCAATGGGAAGAAAATGCAAATATTTTAATAGCTGGTTTTAAAGTGGATTTTTCTGCAAAAAAGCAGACAACATTGTGATTTTGAAGGGATTTCTCACGGGAACACAGCAAGAACTTTTGCCCACACCTAGTTTCTACCATCTAGCAAACTTAGGACCACTGCTATAACCAATAAGTAATGTGTATCAGTAATCAGAGAAGGATAGCTTACATTTCACACAAAAACGATAATGGTATATAAATACATATATATATATATATATATATATATATATATATATATATATATATATACACACATATATATAACGTAGTTTGGATGGAAGCACTCGCAATTAACTGGATAAATGCCAGGGTGCCATCAGAAGGCGATATGTAGATAAGTAGAAAAAGTGAAGCACACACTGGTCTTATAAGTGGAACAAGAAAGTTTACTAATGTATCGACGTTTCGGCCAAACTCTGCTGGCCTTCCTCAAGACAGTTTAAACAGTGTGAACCAACCCCTTAAAAACCCTCGTGCAACAGTGGCGCCAAATCGGCGCTAGGGTCACCGTGACGTCATCTGACCCTAAGGGTCAAAACATATGACCCGCAACATCAATAAGCATAAAAATATATGAGCATCAGTGTTACTGTGAATCATAGCTAAGGAGTTCGCTAATACACATGAACAAAGAACCAATATTTCAAAACGACATAAAGAGTACTAAAAAGTAAAGAGGTACGTTGAGTCAAGACGCGCTGAGAGCGAACCCCCGGTCCACAATCATACCCAGGGACAGTCTTAGTGGGAAAGACAGCTTACCTGTGATAATCTCGGCATTCAGTCATACAGACACTATCCATAGTGCTCAACATCTTGCGCACAGTGGGGAAATGTAGAGACAGCCAAGAGCAAGTTTCGTCACCACCTAGTGTCCCGGGATGGCCTAGTGAGTCCAGAGCGCCCCCTGCGTGTCATTACCCAACAACCTCATATACAATCACAGTATAGCAAATAAACCCCTTCATTGCCTCTATAACAGTTCGGAGAATAGTAGCGATAAAGTATGTACATATTGGTGCAAACGCAAGCATTATGTAACAGTTATTAGTAATGGTATAAAAGAAACATTGAGTGTCAAAAGATATTTAAACATCAACTTAGAAAAGAGATACATCGTGTCCAATCATAGTTAGGACAATGACTATAAGGTTAGAAGACAGTATCAAGTTCCCAAAGCGAATAATACCGAAATCTGAAGAAAACATAGAAAGCTGTAGGGGGAACAAGAGAAAGTAATCAAAATGCCCAACACATAACATACTATAATAGACAACACAGTAGTCCATATTCAGCATGATAATCCGTATCGGAGATGGAAAATACTATTGTCCACATCTTCTGCCAAGTATAAGGCATGTAGTGTTCTTCTAATGGGTGAATTAATTAAAGAATACGGTCACTATGTGTCATCTTATACATGTGTCCATCCTCACTCGTGGTTAAACCATGCGGGTATGATATGCTCATGGAGCGTGAGTTAGGTATAACCAACAGACTTCATAGATATGGCTCTTTCATAGTCAACTACAATACTTGACTAAAAAGTAACCGGACATGGGCTGATCATGGCAAGCAATAGAGTCAGAATGACCACATAATAAGGAGTAGCTTATATTCAGCAGTGATATGTGTACTCGAGTGTCTTCATTGACACAGGCCTATTAAAGTGGTAGTAGTTACTGGCAACGAGATCAGGATAGCCACAATTATGAGCAGAGGCTGTGTAGCGCCGCTGCATCAGAAAAAGGCTGAATATCCTATGTATTCATTCAAGCCACTTGGGGCTAAGGTATTAAGCCTATGAATCCACCTGGCCTCACACTGCAACAAGCGATTACTCCGATTGCCACCTCTTTTGAGTGGAGGAATGTGGTCAATGATCATTGATCTCAGTGTAGGCAAGCCATGTTTCCGTTCCAAAAAGTGCCGCGCCACTGGTTTATCAGAGGAATTAGAGGAAAGAGCCAATCTGATTGATGACCTGTGGTTTGCCATGCGCTCCCTAAAGGTTGTTGTAGTCTTACCTACATAGTACAAACCACAGGGACAAATGAGAATGTAGACTACATGATCGGATGTACAAGTAACCCTATGTTTAATTGTAAAAGATTGATTGGTATGCGGGTGTTTAAACTTCTGTCCAGTTAACATTGTGTTGCAGGTGGTACAGTTGCTACACTTGTAGCATCCAGGTTTCAGAGGTCTTCTTGTTAACCAGCCACTATGGTGGTCCGTCGAAGTTGGGGGATCCAAATCGGGTCTCATTAATAGATCCTTTAAAGTTCGGCCCCTCCGATAGGCGATCATAGGTGACTGCATCTGGCAAAAGGGCAACTGAGGATCAGAAGTTAATAGTTCCCAGTGTCTCCGTATACTGTTCGTAAATCCGGTGGCAGATGGTGCGAATCTGGTTACAAAAGTCATCCTGTTCTGTATAGTTTTAGATTCCTTGGATTGTAACAAAGTAGTTTGTGTATGGGCTTTGGCTTTATCAAGTTGTTTCTGGAGTAGAGTTGATTTATAACCCCGGTCCAAGAATTTTTGATACATCTCCTGTAGTTGAATATTTGTTGCCTCTGGAGAAGTGTTGTTACGAATAACTCTTAAGAACTGCGAGTATGGGACACCTCTTATCTGAGTTTTAGGGTGACAGCTAGTCGCATGTAAAATGGTATTGCGATCAGTGGGTTTCTGATATAGAGTAGTACTGAGAGAATGCCCAGTTTTAATGATCGACAAATCCAGAAAAATAACAGTCTGGAAATCATAGGTTAGTTTAAATCGAATGGTAGTGGGCTGTAAGTTCAAATCGCTGACCCAACATAAGAGCTCATCAACAGTTCCACGCCAAATGATGAAAAGGTCATCTATATAGCGCTTATAAAAGTATGTATATGTATTAGCGAACTCCTTAGCTATGATTCACAGTAACACTGATGCTCATATATTTTTATGCTTATTGATGTTGCGGGTCATATGTTTTGACCCTTAGGGTCAGATGACGTCACGGTGACCCTAGCGCCGATTTGGCGCCACTGTTGCACGAGGGTTTTTAAGGGGTTGGTTCACACTGTTTAAACTGTCTTGAGGAAGGCCAGCAGAGTTTGGCCGAAACGTCGATACATTAGTAAACTTTCTTGTTCCACTTATAAGACCAGTGTGTGCTTCACTTTTTCTACTTATCTACATATCGCCTTCTGATGGCACCCTGGCATTTATCCAGTTAATTGCGAGTGCTTCCATCCAAACTACGTTAAATCTATTGGACTGGCGGTCCTTGTGGAGTGCACCCATTCAAGTATCAATTTTTTTCTCCCTGATTGGTTCAAACGCCTCATGACCCTTCTGCGACAGGATTTCACTGTGACACATCACTTTCATCACTTATTCGCAGAAGCCTGAGTATGGAGGACTTTGCTATTGCCATTGACCAAGCTACAGCCCCTGACAACATTATACAGTTTTCTACTGAACAGATACAGAATATCTTGTTTGCACCTACTACTGAATCTGAGACAGCAGGTGAGACACCTCTTAATCTCTATCAACGGTTGACCAAATTAAAAAAACGTGAAGTTGACCTGTATTTACACGGTTTATTTTTATCTGACTACTATAGAGCAGGACAAATTCCTAGGGGTTTTAGGATTAACAAGATACCCACCATCGGGCGCAACAACCCAGATTTTTGCAGGCGCTGGTGTGGTATCTTGAATAAGTGCTCATTAGACCTTATTGTATTGGTTGTTGAAGAGGTTGGTAAAATACTTAAGGAAGTCACTACTGAGATAAATACCTTTGAACTTGCACATAAGACCACATTATTAGCAGACTCTTCATCTGGGTGGTACTCAAAATTAGAAACTGCCATCAATAAATATAGATTAGATCTCATAACCTTTAAGAATAATAAATTGACCAAAGTACAAGAGGATTATAGAGACAAGAGAGTATACCGGTGGCTTACAGGCTCTGAGGCAACACAACCCAGAGCGCAGAGTAATCGCCGCAAGTTACGCAGACGTTCAACTAATTTACATACTATTGATGACAGTTCAGGGAATACATCCCAATCAGACACAGAGCCAAACTCAGAAAGAGTGACCCAGTCCCAACCAATTTCTACGCCTGTGCAGCCTCCTTTTTTGGGTGTCCTTACCAGGGCCGCCAACAAAGGAGGTACCACAGGAGGCCACATCCAAGACGCGGGGGGAAGCACCAGAAAAAACAAACCCCCAAAAGTGCCCAAGAAAATATCTACAATCTCAGTAACAGAGACATTACCCCAGTAGAAAGACAAATTCTTAACAGGGGATTGTCCTTTGTACCTTCAAGCAAATTTGACCAGTTCCAATTTGAGGTAGACTGTCATAAATTTCAAAGAACATTAAATCTAGCTGATTTTTTTCAGAATAGACCTAAAATTCCTTTTTCTGGTCTTAAACCTAAAAGCTCATTTGATCCACCTAATATGAATCCTAGTTTAAGGTGTTTTACTCGCAGTTTGTTGACTGATGCATCTCGTTATCCTAATACCACACAATTTCCCAATCTCACTGGGACAGAACAAAGGGCATTATCTGACTTGGTTTGTGATGAATCCATTGTTATTAGACCTGCTGACAAGGGTGGGGCTATTGTGGTACAGAATAGGGAGGATTACAGACAAGAAATTTTCAGACAACTGGCAGATAGCAAAACATACAGTAGACTATCCAATGATCCCACACAGTCTTATAAAACTGAGATAGATCAATTTCTGACTCATGCAGTAGGACATGGCTGGATAGATCATAATCTTCTCCAATTCTTAACCACTTCTTTTCCTGTCTGTCCAATCATATATACGCTCCCTAAAATCCATAAGACCCTTGAGAAGCCCCCCGGTAGACCCATTATATCGGCTCGTGGTTCTCTCTTACAACCCATAGCCACATTTTTGGATACTGTGTTACAACCAATTGTACAGAACATGTCCTCCTATATCCGTGATACAGGTCACTTTTTACAACTTATTCTCAATTTGACTGATTTGACTTCCACTGACATTTTGGTGACAATGGACGTTGACAGCCTGTATACGGTGATTCCTCATGAGGAAGGTATACAGGCTGTCCATCAGGCTTTAATTAACTCACCTTCTGATCGACAATTTCCTACTGATTTTCTATGTGAACTACTAAGATTCACTTTGACTATGAATTTTTTTCGCTTTGAGAAACATCATTACTTACAAATCGCTGGCACTTCTATGGGTTCTAACGTAGCTCCGACGTACGCTAACCTATTTATGCAAGAGTATGAGAACACCTTTTTGAACCACCAACATATTTACTTTTATAAGCGCTATATAGATGACCTTTTCATCATTTGGCGTGGAACTGTTGATGAGCTCTTATGTTGGGTCAGCGATTTGAACTTACAGCCCACTACCATTCGATTTAAACTAACCTATGATTTCCAGACTGTTAATTTTCTGGATTTGTCGATCATTAAAACTGGGCATTCTCTCAGTACTACTCTATATCAGAAACCCACTGATCGCAATACCATTTTACATGCGACTAGCTGTCACCCTAAAACTCAGATAAGAGGTGTCCCATACTCGCAGTTCTTAAGAGTTATTCGTAACAACACTTCTCCAGAGGCAACAAATATTCAACTACAGGAGATGTATCAAAAATTCTTGGACCGGGGTTATAAATCAACTCTACTCCAGAAACAACTTGATAAAGCCAAAGCCCATACACAAACTACTTTGTTACAATCCAAGGAATCTAAAACTATACAGAACAGGATGACTTTTGTAACCAGATTCGCACCATCTGCCACCGGATTTACGAACAGTATACGGAGACACTGGGAACTATTAACTTCTGATCCTCAGTTGCCCTTTTGCCAGATGCAGTCACCTATGATCGCCTATCGGAGGGGCCGAACTTTAAAGGATCTATTAATGAGACCCGATTTGGATCCCCCAACTTCGACGGACCACCATAGTGGCTGGTTAACAAGAAGACCTCTGAAACCTGGATGCTACAAGTGTAGCAACTGTACCACCTGCAACACAATGTTAACTGGACAGAAGTTTAAACACCCGCATACCAATCAATCTTTTACAATTAAACATAGGGTTACTTGTACATCCGATCATGTAGTCTACATTCTCATTTGTCCCTGTGGTTTGTACTATGTAGGTAAGACTACAACAACCTTTAGGGAGCGCATGGCAAACCACAGGTCATCAATCAGATTGGCTCTTTCCTCTAATTCCTCTGATAAACCAGTGGCGCGGCACTTTTTGGAACGGAAACATGGCTTGCCTACACTGAGATCAATGATCATTGACCACATTCCTCCACTCAAAAGAGGTGGCAATCGGAGTAATCGCTTGTTGCAGTGTGAGGCCAGGTGGATTCATAGGCTTAATACCTTAGCCCCAAGTGGCTTGAATGAATACATAGGATATTCAGCCTTTTTCTGATGCAGCGGCGCTACACAGCCTCTGCTCATAATTGTGGCTATCCTGATCTCGTTGCCAGTAACTACTACCACTTTAATAGGCCTGTGTCAATGAAGACACTCGAGTACACATATCACTGCTGAATATAAGCTACTCCTTATTATGTGGTCATTCTGACTCTATTGCTTGCCATGATCAGCCCATGTCCGGTTACTTTTTAGTCAAGTATTGTAGTTGACTATGAAAGAGCCATATCTATGAAGTCTGTTGGTTATACCTAACTCACGCTCCATGAGCATATCATACCCGCATGGTTTAACCACGAGTGAGGATGGACACATGTATAAGATGACACATAGTGACCGTATTCTTTAATTAATTCACCCATTAGAAGAACACTACATGCCTTATACTTGGCAGAAGATGTGGACAATAGTATTTTCCATCTCCGATACGGATTATCATGCTGAATATGGACTACTGTGTTGTCTATTATAGTATGTTATGTGTTGGGCATTTTGATTACTTTCTCTTGTTCCCCCTACAGCTTTCTATGTTTTCTTCAGATTTCGGTATTATTCGCTTTGGGAACTTGATACTGTCTTCTAACCTTATAGTCATTGTCCTAACTATGATTGGACACGATGTATCTCTTTTCTAAGTTGATGTTTAAATATCTTTTGACACTCAATGTTTCTTTTATACCATTACTAATAACTGTTACATAATGCTTGCGTTTGCACCAATATGTACATACTTTATCGCTACTATTCTCCGAACTGTTATAGAGGCAATGAAGGGGTTTATTTGCTATACTGTGATTGTATATGAGGTTGTTGGGTAATGACACGCAGGGGGCGCTCTGGACTCACTAGGCCATCCCGGGACACTAGGTGGTGACGAAACTTGCTCTTGGCTGTCTCTACATTTCCCCACTGTGCGCAAGATGTTGAGCACTATGGATAGTGTCTGTATGACTGAATGCCGAGATTATCACAGGTAAGCTGTCTTTCCCACTAAGACTGTCCCTGGGTATGATTGTGGACCGGGGGTTCGCTCTCAGCGCGTCTTGACTCAACGTACCTCTTTACTTTTTAGTACTCTTTATGTCGTTTTGAAATATTGGTTCTTTGTTCATGTGTATTAGCGAACTCCTTAGCTATGATTCACAGTAACACTGATGCTCATATATTTTTATGCTTATTGATGTTGCGGGTCATATGTTTTGACCCTTAGGGTCAGATGACGTCACGGTGACCCTAGCGCCGATTTGGCGCCACTGTTGCACGAGGGTTTTTAAGGGGTTGGTTCACACTGTTTAAACTGTCTTGAGGAAGGCCAGCAGAGTTTGGCCGAAACGTCGATACATTAGTAAACTTTCTTGTTCCACTTATAAGACCAGTGTGTGCTTCACTTTTTCTACTTATCTACACACATATATATATATATATACACACACACACACATATATATATATATGTATATATATATATATATATATATATATATACCTACAGCAGTTTTTTACCATTATCGTTTTTGTGCACGGATTTTCTGCTCTCTCTCTCTCTCTCTATATATATATATATATATATACATGCACACATCAAGCACACCACACCAGTCCCCCACCATCACCAGACACATCTGCCACATTGCAGGTTTTTTTAATCCCTTGACATCATTATGAATATGCGCCAGTGTCACTTAAGCAGGAATACATTTTTCAAGTCATATATTGCTGTAGGACTCCCAGCTTTGACTTTCAGACACTTTATCCACTGCAGTCCTCAGAAGAAGTAATATTGGGAAATGTTGTACTATAGGAATAATAGGAGAAAAAATTGTTGGAATAGGCGAAAACATTTTTGGAATTGGTTTACAGGAGGAATATTTTACATATGAGAAAAGGAGAAGACGCTCATGAAAAAGAGAGAAAAATCATCCGTTTTTCTCAAAAAGTCATGAGGGAAATTTTTCGCACTTGTCGCCCACCCCTACTCATAACCCAGAGTAATGCGAATTATATAAGCTTTTCTGCTGCCAAATAAGTTAGTCTTTATCTGCACTTCCTTTTTTGCACAGTATAACATTGTATGTTCCCTCTTGAAAGAAATGTATCTAATCTTCAGTTGTACATGAACATGCAGAAAATTGCTCTTATAAGTAAAAACTGGTACATACTGTGGAAAGTGCACTGGGGATTCAAAATAGTGAGTGCAAGCCAGTGAAATTATTACAGTGATAAGTGCATAAAACAGCTGAGCAACCTTATTGTTTCTATCTATTGTATCCATTGCAAGTTTATTTGAATCTAAGCAGGAAGCACCACTATGTGAAAAAGTGAGAGTCTAACAAGAAATGGACAAAGGGCTGCATGGGGGTATAAGCTGCATGTCACTTGTATATTAAAAGTGACCACCATATATGTGAATATTCGTTTGGATTTTTAGAGCTGATAAAGAACTGAAATTTAAACTTTTAAATGAATAGATACCCCGCTTGTTTTCTTTACTCCACATAATAACAGCTCTGCACTATACTTTGAAGTAAATATCATTATGCCATGATTGTATATTATATAATAAATGATGATCCTTCTCCACCTGAGGTCACCGTATGTAAAAGTAATTTGAAAAGGTTCCACCAGCATTAATTCTAAGGCTTTTTTACACTGCCAACTACTGCTAGTGTTACTGGAACATCTAGCTCCTGCAGTAGTATTAGTCTCTCAGAATGATTCAGTCATTGAAATCTCCAGTATGTAAATACTAGGCTGATGATCCAAAAGCAAAACATTCCATGCAAAGGTGTAACTACCTTTCCCATCACCATCCTGTGATTGAAGTCCCTACTAGAATGCTTATAAATTATCCAAGGTTTATGTTGCTGTCAGACTCAGTCTGCTAACAGTTTTCTTAAAGCTGATGTTACCACAGGTCCTAGTCTGATAACTTTTATTTTATACTGTGTATTTCTCTGCTATAGCACTCAGCAGTGGTAGTATTACAGTGGGAATTATCACTGCCACAGAAAACATACCTGGGAATTGGGTGGAAACTGGCAAAGTTCCTGCGAGTTTTTTTGGCAGTGACAAAAATAAAAGGCAGAAATTATATGTATTTTCTATGCAGGATAATTCTACAGAATAAGAGGCAAATTGTGTTTGTTTTTTCACAGAAATTCCTGTACCAAAAAAACAAAAAATAACTTTTTTCCCATCCCTGATCAGAACCAACATTTTTCTACTTTGTAGCCTGGTCTGCAGGTATGAGGTGCAATAACTTCCAGTCATGGGAAATCCTTATTAGCAGAAAAAGCATTACATAAGGGGTGCACAAGCTTCTTTTCTCCAGAAGAAAAGAACAAGAGGCCAGTTACTCACACAACATAATTACATTAAAGAACAACATACTTGTGAACACAAAATTATTGAACGCAATATGTAGCTAGGTATCACGGTGCCCGTGATTGCTGCATTTCTGTGTCTATCACCTGTAGGGGGCTTCCACTGGCTGTCTGCCTTTAGCCCGCCTCACATTGCCTATTTAAACTGAGTTTGGGCACCCTTTGGTTGCCCTTTCGTGGTGTCTCAGACTGCATCCACTTTCACTATGCTACAGAAGCTTGATGGGCCTTTTTGCTGTGTTCCTGGTTTCCTGCGTTCGTCCTGTTCCTGAGACTCCTGTCTGCTGTACTTGTTCCAGTGCCTGTTCCGGTTGAAGTCATCCGAGGTTGCTGTTTCCTGCTGCCAGTCTCCGTTGCCGTTCCTGATCCGGTTGACCGTCATTGTGCTGGTTCCTGTTCATCTCCTGCGTCCGGTTCCTTCATCTGTGGCGACCTTGTTCCTCGGTCGCTCTGGCGACATTTTCACCTGTTGGTTCCCAGCGTGCGGATGCTGGTTTGCTCCACTGCCTTGCGGCTACTACACTACTAGTCTGTTGGTTACTAGTGCGCGGGCGCTGGTTCGCTCCTTTGCCTTACGGCTCCATACACAACTATCTGTTGGTCCCCAGCGTGCGGACGCTGGTTTGCTCCACTGCCTTGCGGCTACTACACTACTAGTCTGTTGTTTACCAGCGCGCGGGCGCTGGTTCGCTCCTTTGCCTTTCAGCTCAATACTCAACTATCTGTAGGTTCCCAGCATGCGGACGCTGGTTCGCTTCACTGCCTTATAGCCTTGATATATCCAGCCTGTTGGTTACCAGCGTGTGGGCGCTGGTTCGCTCCATTGCCTTCTGGCCTACTATTTACTCAGTCTGTTGGTTCCCAGCGTGCGGGCGCTGGTTTGCTCCACTGCCTTGCTGCTTATTTGTATTAGAGTGTTTTTTCACTCTATGACCTTAAAGGGATAGTAATACTTCGTTTTAACTTTATTTTATTTTGTAGGCATTAAAAAAACATGAAGAATGATATAAGTCTTATTTCTCAAACCTTTGTGGTTTATGAGATATTCACAAGCAAAGTTCCCCTCCCCGCCCCTTTTACCTAGTGTAAGCCATCTCTTCTCAAATGTGAGTCTGGTTGTATGACAGGACAGATAACAGAAGGGGACAATTTTCTTTGTATGAAAACAATGAAAGCCCTTCCCCCCTTGACAAGTTTTTCAGCTTTTTCCGTTATCTTAATTGAAGATTGTCCCTCTCTGCAGTCTACCTGGGCATCTCCCTTCTGATCTGGTTGAACAGGGAAGGGATACTTTGTTTGTGAATATCTCTTAAACCATAAAGGTTTCAGAGATAAGACTTATATCATTCTTCATGTTTTTTTAATGCCTACAAAATAAAATAAAGTTAAAACGAAGTATTACTATCCCTTTAAGGTCTATTTAACATCCAGCCTGTTGGTTTCCAGCGTGAGGGCGCTGGTTTACTCCTCTGCCTCACGGCTTACTATTCATATAGTCTGATGGTTCCCAGTGCGCTGTCCAGTCCTAGACAGCTAGTTATTCCCTCGGTACACGGGTACTGGGGTGTGCAGACTACCTGGTAATACCACTGGGCCTTGTAGCCTGTACCTACCATCTCCATACTGTCATTGTCATCTGACAGTTATTGAGGCCACTGTGGTTGACATTTCCTCCTTAGGCTGCCTTGCCTGGTATATTGGTAAGGCCGGTAGAACCTTCTAATTATTCCACCCTGAGGTTGTCTTACCCAGTATTGGCAAGGCCGGTAGAGCCTACTATTATGGTATTCCGTTAGGCTGCCTTGCCCGGTATATTGGCAGGGCCGGTAGAGGCTGTATCAGCTGATGATCCATTAGGCTGCCTTGCCCGGTATATTGGCAGGGCCGGTAGAGCCTGTATTCTCCTGACTGCCTATTAGGCTGCCTTGCCCGGTATATTGGCAGGGCCGGTAGAGCCTGTATTCTCCTGACTGCCTATTAGGCTGCCTTGCCCGGTATATTGGCAGGGCCGGTAGAGCCTGTATTCTCCTGACTGTCTATTTGGCTGCCTTGCCCGGAATATTGGCAGGGTCGGTAGAGCCACCTTTTCATTGCTTGCCCAGGCTGCCTTGCCCGGTATATTGGCAGGGTCGGTAGAGCCACCTTTTCATTGCTTGCCCAGGCTGCCTTGCCCGGTATATTGGCAGGGCCGGTAGAGCCTGATTCGCTATTGTCACTACCTATTTGCCATTCTATGTATTGTATGTATGTGTATAAAATCCTATGGGATTATCGTAAACTTTTCAATAAAGTTGTGTTTTTACCTAACCTTGCGTCTGAGAGTCTTAACAAACCGTGACACTAGGTTACCAAGGCACTTTATCATTTTATGTATAGACACATTAAAGATTTGCCTTATTGTTAAACATTAGGCAGGCAATATTGTTAGCTACACTTTTTTATTTCATTGAACTTGTTTGGCCTGATTAATCATGTCTTCTGGCCATGTAAGGCCTTAGGGTGTTAGTTTAGATTTCTCTACCCTATTATATATAACCGTGTTTATAAATTCATTGTTTCTGTTTTTGTTCCATAAAAAT
This sequence comes from Rhinophrynus dorsalis, assembly GCA_037306005.1. NCBI lineage: Eukaryota > Metazoa > Chordata > Amphibia > Anura > Rhinophrynidae > Rhinophrynus > Rhinophrynus dorsalis. Next base: position 264,480,249 of record CM074721.1, on the reverse strand, counting down.
ATAAATATTTAGTGAAGTGCATTATAACAATATCATTACACCACAAAAAGATCCACTTGGACTCCAAAACCAGTAAGTAACCCTACACTGAACAGATACATAGAGAACTTCAGGACAGTATAGTATAGAATACTGGAGAAACAATTTGAACCAACACACAACCTAACCCACAAGGAACAGAAAGCCATCCAGTCACTAAAGAATAACCAGGACATTATTATTAAGCCTGCAGACAAGGGAGGGCTGTTATTATTATGAACACTGAGGACTACATTCAAAAAGCAAATAGGCAACTCTCTAATGAAAGATACTATGTTAAATTATAAGATGATCCCACAAAAAATTATACAAAACAACTTAATAGGATCATAAAAGAACTGCCCTCCAACACTAAAGAACAGATAAGGCCCCTGATACCAGCAGATCCAAAAACAGGCTCCTTCTACATGCTACCAAAAATACACAAAGAAGGAAACCCAGGAAGACCCATAATCTCAGGAACTTGTACACTCACAGAGAATATCTCTGGCTGGGTAGAAAATAACCTGAAACCCCTAGTAAAACGAACACCCAGCTTCCTTCAGGACACCACGGATCTCCTAAACAAATTAGCTGACTTGGGCCCCATTCCAGAGAGCACCATCCTGGCCACTATGGATGTAGAATCCCTTTACACCAACATTCCACACACAGATGGCATAGCGGCATGCCAAGGATATCTGGAACAAAATAACACACCTATGGAACCGGTAACAAAACTCATACAGTATATACTCACCGACAATTACTTCAAGTTTGGGCAGGACCTTTAACTGCAGAAAATGGGGAATGCAATTAGTACTCGAATGGCACCACAATATGCCAACCTGTTGGCAAAATTGGAAAAGGACTTCCTGTCCGCCTGCCAGATAAAACCCCTGGTCTATCTCTGTTACATAGATGATATTCTTATCATCTGGACCGTCAGTGAGTAGAAACTTATCAAATTCCATGAGAACTACAATACATTCCACCCCAATACCAACCTAACACTCAGTTACTCACACACAAACATTAACTTCCTTGACACTGCTATCAGTATTCAGAACAACTCCATTCACACAGCCCTGTACCGCAAAATCAACGGACAGACCAACCTACCTGAAAAACAATAGCTTCCACCCAAAACACACAAAGAACTCCTTCATATACAGCCAGGCCATCAGATACCACCACATCTGTTCTGACATGACAGACCATGACAAGCACCTCCAGAAACTCAGAGGAGACTTTATAAAACAAGGTTACAGTGCAAGTATTATTGTCAGTCAGATACAGAAGGCTACCCAAATAACAATAAAAAATATGTTGAGCTACAAAGAACATAAGGGAAACCGGGTGCCACTGGTGGTCACTTACCACCCCCAGGTTAAAGTTCTACATAAACTATCAAGAGAACTTCAAACAACATTGCATACGGAAGAAATACTTAAGAAAATATTCCCACAGCCTCCCTTACTCTCCTTCAGACAGCCTCCAAATTTAAAACAACTAATGGTAAGGAGTGCTCTGAATAAAAATACAACAAATGGCACATATCCCTGTCTACAAAAGAGGTGTGAAACGTGTGCACATATTTACACTACAGACAAGGTACCCATACCAAACACTCAGTTACACTATAAGATCAATGGTACCTTCACTTGTAAATCATCCAATGTAATATACGTCATCATGTTTGCAAAATGCCCAACAGCTCTTTATGTGGGAGAAACTGGACAGCCATTACATAAAAGATTTAATTCCCACAGATCCAGTATGAACAACAAAGAGACAGAGACACCAGTGGGAGAATATTTTTGCCAAAATGGACAGTGTCAGAGATATTAAGTTAACTGTGTTAATGGGACTGTTCCGCACTCAGAGGGAAAGAAAAGTATGGGAGGTTAAGTTAATGTTAAATTTAATACTATTCTTAATGGTTTGAATAAACACAGGGAATTCCCCTCACATTATCACTTAGTGGATTAACGTTTCCAACAGGCCCACATCGTAAATACCTCTAAAGCCTCAGAGGAAGACTGCAATTTACCAATGAATGATCAAAGTGTCTGGATCTGGGCTGTGTTCTCTTATCTGATTTGCCTTCTAATCAATGCAATGTGTACTTGTATACAAGAGATGTTTTCATATGTATCTGTATAACATGCCTGGGGAAGAGACCAAAGGTCTTGAAAGCTTGCATTCTAAATCTGCTTCGTTAGCCAATAAAGGTATCAACAACTATATTTGCCTTAAATAGTTTAGTATTGGGTTTACATATTATGCATCATAAATTACTTTGTGGCATGGACTACAGAACACTCATTTCATGTAAGACAGTCCAAATCAGAGATTCATTTACTAAACATAAAATTTGTAGTATGGGGACTCATTTAATATTTACAGTACTTTGTATTTTTCACTGTTGTTGCATATACCTGTTTACAACTAAGATAAATTTGTGTAGAGGCTGTTCTAATATTTTTACATTAAAAACTGATATCCATATTTTTTAAAACACTGGAACTCTTTCATTTAGCAAATATTTGTAGAAACACAGAAAAAAACAGAATAATCATAGGAATTATCATATTATGTCAATAGTTTTTTTTTTACTTTGAATATTTATTAAGTTTGTTTAATTGTATCTAAGTGCCTGTGTTCAAAAGCAATGTTGGTATTCTGGGACAAACTAACTTCACTATAGAGCAAAAATAAATCATTGCCACTGATTTAAATTGTTATTGTTATTACCACTTGAATATTACTCTTTCTAGCATTCAAGGGTTAAATATCTAAAGAAGTGGAAATGTGGTTAATTAGTATTTCTCCCCTACACCCTTCTTGTTACACCATCTTCACCCTCTGCCCTCTCCTGTCTCAAACCTTTTTCACTTTCTGCTCCATACCTATGGAACATCTTGAACAATCCTCCTCTGTCTTTAAGTCTACCCTGAAATCTTATGGAGGACTAGTGCAATGTACTACCTTTTGCAAACTCAGCACTTGCAATCACAGCATGACACCCTCATATCATGTTGTCTGTCTCCTATTACCCATTTAGACTATAAGTTCCTTGGGGCAGGGACCTCTCTCCTATTGTTTCTGTCACTGACACTTATTGTATTCCCTTTTATTTATTGTAACATACTTCATTTGTAAGGAGCTGCATACACTGTGTTGCACCATATAAATAAAGATATGCATACATACATATAGAGCAGTTTCTATGCTCATGAATTATTCCACTTTTTTAAACATAAGGCTGTGAGATGATTTGATTGGTTAGTGTGTCGTGATCACAATTTGCTGATACTCTATTTTCCATAAAACAGTTTTTCTGTGAATTCTGACTGGCTTATAATAAAAAATAAAAATATGTCATAATATTATGCAAAAATACATTGATGTGAGTAAAAATCAAATAGAATGGTAATTGCATAGTGTGAAAAAAGAAGAATATACAATATATAAAAAATCATCTAAAATTTTCATCCAGGACCTCTAGGAAGTAAAGTCTACACTTTCAGTGATTTTCAGTGCATAGTCATAATCCAGAGAATCCAAAGGAAACTCTGGGACCTAATGTTCTAAATTAGAGTAATTCTGAATGTGCAAGTAGTTTTTGATGCATTGTAAAGACATGCATTGGAAACCTTACTCACATTCAAGGAGTTAAACAACACCACATTTAAATTAATGGGAATTTGGGGAATGCAGTTAGTTTTCCCCAATATAACTCAGATTAAACTTCTGTTTTAAACATAAGGCCCTGGCTCTATCATTCTATGAGTCGACAAACACTTAAAGGGATAGTAACATTTCATAATAACAGAAGCTCCAATTAATCTTCATAGTATTTGGGCCATGGAGAGTGTTATTTCAATACTGTTAGCATTGTAGTTCAAGAGTAATTGAATGATAAAGTATCGCCATCCAATCCCTTTTACCTAGTGTAAGCCACCTTCCCTCAGATGTAGAATCTAGTCTTGGGACCAGACTGCTCACAGCAAGGGAGAATCTTCTTACTGTGAGAATAAGGAAAACCCTGCCCCCCTTGACAGGTTTTTCCTTATACTCACTGAAGATTGTTCCTTCAGGTTTTTCCTTATATTCACTGAAGATTGTCCTTCTCTGCGATCCATCTGGACAGTCTTGCTGCTCTCAGGTGAGCAGTGTTACATCAGTAAAAGGGGCAGGAGGGGGATATTGTATCATTCAATTATTCTTGACTCTGACAGTATTGAAATAACACTCTCTATTGGCCCAAATACTATGAATATTAATTTGAGCTGCTTTTAGTGTGAAACATTACTATCCCTTTAACAAACTGTGCAGTTACTTAATGCATCCTTGTGTATACCACAAAGAGTTGGTTGAACCCTTGCTAGATTTAAATTAATTTGATCCAAAGAAAGACAAATAAAAAAAAAGTTCTAGTGAAGTCACTGCCAACTAGTTTTTGTATACAAATAGTTCCTATTTCCCTGAATGCCTGAAAGGTTTCAAATGATTGACTGTTTGACCACAAAATGACTTGTTATTGGAAATAATTCAAATATCTTGATTGAAATTGGGTCAAAAGATTCAGATATTTTTATTTTATTCCAGAAATGTATGCAAATGAATGAAATGGTTTCATATACATGTTTACATCCAACAGTTCAGAAATATTGTTTATACATATAGTAAAAATGTACATCCTTTTTAACTGAATCAGACTTCATTGATGAAATATTCTAATTATTTGAACAAATATACCAACAATGCAAAAGAGTGATATGTTCTATAGTAGCTGCATGGTACAGAAACCCAGGATTTTAAAAAAAAGCAAATATCAACTTTCAGACTTTAGCATTCAACCCCATGGGTGTTAGAGACGTCTCCAACACATTGCATTGGACTAGTCTCTAGCATTCAAGGAGTTAAGTATGGATACTTTTTCAAATACATTTGAAACAGCTTCAAGTGAATGTCCAAAGTTAATGTATGTTAAAATCTTTTCTTTTAAGTGGTACAGTAGATAGATTTCTACCTGTGTTTCCGATTTCCTCAATAAGAAATTAACCATCTATGAGTTAAATAGCTGTGCATGTGGAATGATTACAATAGCTTCCCCATGTCTTAGTTTTCAAAGAAAAACTCAGTTAGAGGTAATTCTACCTAATACTTGTAACAGTCACATGAAAAATTAATTGATTTGCAAACAGTAAAACTGTGTCGGGTATGGAACTATAAAAAGCATGCCATAAGCCCACTTGGTTTAAGCAATTGTGTTTTTTTTAGACAATACTATGTAAAATAAAAAATCTGATAACTCCCTGGTGTTAGAGGTAGACAGTTTTCTTTCAAATCCTAGGTTTGGTCCTTTATTTTATTCAGCAGTGAAAGCCATGAATACAGAACAAATAACAGCTGTCACAATTCTACCATGACTTCTAACGTCAGAGAATTCAAGGTATGAACACAGTACACGGTAATGAAGAAAGTATCAAAAATTAGTTTACCTCAAAAAAGATAAATAAACAGATATATACCACCAATACATAAACAGATGTTTGTGCTACAGTTAAAATTGGCTGTATACAAAACATAATGGTTCCCCATCATCAGCGTATGATAGAAGCAAGAATACATGAGCCATTTAAATTGTCAGACATTATGCTTTATAAAGGTATGCACAGAAGTTCAAGCAATAAATACATACATTAGTTCAAAGCCTTACAATAGCTACGCAAAGCAGAGCGGGAGAGCGGGATTGCTATTACTAGCAAGCAATGATATAAGAGTAAAAATTCATGAAATGCATTAAAGCAACATTTTTCTTAGAAAAAGTCTGGTCATTTATGGGTCCACCAACATCTTTACATAATATGCACAATTATCAAAATACAGACCAAGCATCTCAGAAAACCCCAAAAAAACCTAACATCTAATTTCAAAGCAACTGCAGTTTTGGAGGTTTTTCTGGTATAATGTGCAAGCAGCTATTTTTAATTGTATTTATACAAAACCCATGCAAAACTCTACAGGTATATGCATTCTGTGGCTGAGACTTCCTTTCAAAAGTTTTGTAACTGAGGTATGCATACTGAAGCATTTTAGTCTTTGGCCACGTTCTTGATGGTGCAGTTACCACATTAACTTTAACTCTATTTAGGTGGACAAACATATGAATAATGATTTCCCCTTTCTTGATTTTCTCACAATATTTACTTCTAGTTCTCTGCTGACCAGGGAAATCTTTAGTAATGTGACATGTTTTCCATATTCTAGAAAAATTATCTTTCTGTTGGTGAAGACCAAAAGACAAATATCATTAGTGTGATGTCCTAACAATGTTATCTGCCGTATTTTTATTTTTTAGGATTTTTTTGTGCAGAGGTAGAAGCTTTCAGAAAGCCTTTTGGGTAAGTGGGAAAACCCTTTTGAAAGCCATTGTATCCTATTTGGCGTGATAGATGACTGTGTATATCTTTAATTATTTTTGCTGATTCCAGCAAAGAATAAATGATGAGCTTAGTTTGCAAGAACCAGCTCCATCACATGGAACTGGTACATATGTTAAGCTCTAGCAGCCACCTTCAGACAAAAACTGTTCGTAAAGCAATAACCATAATTAGGTTATGAGGTCCCTTGGTTGGGGTAAAGTATTATTAAGACTTGGCACAGCACATGAAAAGCAACATGAAACATTTCTAGTTTTAAGCAAACATCTGACTATGCTATTTTCATTGATAAAAAGATAATTGTAACATTTTTGGATTTGGAGATTTTTTTTTGTTTTAGAAAACAAGCATTCCAACAATTTGGCATGTGCAAGTCTTCAAAAGGGAGTGTATTGTTAGTGTTAATATCCCGTATAAGCAGAGGCAGAATTATATGTAACTTTGGTTTGACTGAAAATAAATACCAATGTCTACAATTGCTATATCTTTGCTTTCAGTGTAAAAACTTATCTAACTCACTTTAAATCAATATGAAATTAATTTTTGGCTTTACTAGACCTTTTATGTTTGGTTCCTACATTTTTGTTTATTATAACTTAAGACTATAAAAATAGTACACAACAGATAAAGACCATACAGTACAAGACATTCTAACATGTATTCACCACAGAAAACAAGTGACTATGGGAAATAAAATAAAAACCACAATGTTTTATATATAACAATATGCATTCTGCATTTGTGTCAAGTACATATATATATTTTGGTTGGTGATCAACATTTTGTTGCTTTCTATTATAATTCCACTGAAGATTGTTCTCACCTTTGTCTTACATGAAAGCAAATCTTCAAAGTGTATAGATTGGCTTTAGGCCACAGAAGAATACACTATAACTCAATTAACATTTTCATATTTGTTTCTTTGTATAGGGCTAAACGAAAGGATCCCAGAGGTCATCAGAAAACAGCAGGTAGTTCATGGAAAGGTTCCTTTGTAATAATTAAACTTACAGAAGACTGACCAAAGCATGTGGCTGCTTCTGTCGTTGAGCTATTGGCCATTGTTAGAGTTGGCTTTGGTTTGCAGCTGTAGCCTTTGACTGTGTTTTCAGGTAGACAAAGCTTTATCACAAGGAGGTAACTAGTACAGTTGTAAGATATATGCAGATATGCAAATGTATCTATGGCGCTTGCACAAACAATGTTAGTTTAGGATTGCACTTTACATCTTAACACTAACAGCACAGACTGGAAGCCTAAGGTTTTAAAATGGTTGCAACAGTCTAAATACTGTGGGTTGTAGTAGCTAATTTATGTCATTTACAGTTGGTGGCACCAACATAAAATAAAACAAGAAAATATAAAATAAAATAAAACAAATGTGCTTGTTTCTTTATCCAATTTGGCTGAAACAAGCAGTGATACTAATTTCTGATTCTACTCCTGTGCAAATTAAAAACAATAGCAACAAGTTGAACTTGACCAGCAATTGTTTCTAAGATTATAACTACTGTATGCTTGAGATTCACATTGATGAAACTAACACTATTTTTGGCAGTATATGAGGGCATTTGCTTTCTACAGAACATGTATCCTCATATTCAGTCATTTCATGAACCCTTTTGAGCCATATTTTAAATGGGCAAGCCATTATATAAAGAACAGTTTTTTTTTCAAGAAAATCAGTTTCTGTCTTAAAAAAAGAAGAAGACAACAGACAGTTTTGCCTGCTGTGTTTAATCCCAAAGGGCTGGTTTAACAAGTTCCTTTAGGATGGTCTCCGTCATCCATGCGTAATAAATAGTCACAGTAAAAATCTGTCAAATATTCATGGTTGTGGAGTGGTTTTGAAGGTCAGTGCTATGTCCCTTCTTTTGAGGTCTCTCAAGTCTCTTTTTATTCCAGGTCTTCAGACAATGGCTCTTCCTCGAGCTCTCTGTCATCTTCTAACTCTGGACTGTGGTTTGCTGTTGTGACCAAGGACATTGGGCAGTCTTCATCATCTGCAATCACTGGCTCTTCTTTGACATGGACAGAATGTCTAAAAGCAAAACATAATACCACCAGTGAGTTTGATAACTTAGACATTAGAGACATTTCATAAAACATATAACCTTGACATTGTATTAATTTAATCAAATATAACAAAGTCAAGCTATTCATTTAGTGGTCAAATTATTTTCCTTTTCTTGTTTAATTGTATTTCTAATAAGCTCAAGCTATATGGTATTCAATAGATGTAAGAATTACCTGACTGATATTCTAGAACAATGCTGAACAAAGATTTGGCTTTTATGAACACACCTATACTTTCAGGTAGGTCCTAAATATTAACTTCATAAAGTTAATATAAATTGCTTACCAAGACCATACCATAGCATAATGTAGTGGATATTTAAGATACACATCTAAGAGTACACTGATTAGATTGCATTGATAATATTGATATCAAACCTAACTGAATATGTTTTTAAGTTCAAATGTAGGTTTTAATGAAGGAGGGGATTTTTATGAGGAAGATTCTCTAAGGCATAATTAAGAGGTGATAAAATGGAGATGACTTCTCCAGTGATATCACTTCTCCAGTTCCTATGTTATTCTATGGAGCCAATGAACTAAGATTTCTCCAACATTGGAGATCTTAATATATAGGCTCTACAGAATAACATAGGAACTGGAGAAGTGATATCACAGGAGAAGTCATCTCTACTTTATCAATTCTTTATCACTCCTTAATCCTTAACCCCCCAAAGTGTTCTACAGAAACTCATACCAGCCCATAGCCTGTTTTAGTATTAAAGCATACATTGTGAGCTTTAATACAAAGCCTGACCCACAATTTGAAGGTTTCCCTTTCTTTAAGTATGTTGGGAAGCATGCCAAGTTTTCCGGGAACTGGAGAAGATTAACTTCCCCACCTCCAAGAAGCTCCAACAAAGTGTAGAGCCCTCCTTCAACACCAGTGAGGATGCTGCATCACTGGTGCTTTAAGATATATATATATATTGGTTAGAGTGATCTAGTGGAGGTGAGAGTGTCTCTTTAAACTATGTTTATTTTTAAGTAGAGATTTTTTTTTACATTAACAATATTTATAGCAAGAGTGTAATCATATAAAAACGCATTTTTAACTCTTTAGAATCCATGAAAAAAATTGATTTAATCTCGTATTAACAATGATATTACAAATAAAGTATGTCTCCAAGATGTGTCTGTGACACATATACATAAGGGTTGGAGAACCCATGGTACTCTAGTTGTTGATAGAGTTAATCATCAGTTAACCAAAAAGGTTGATGAAAGTGGTGGTATAAAAACTGGTTTAGACCAATGTATTGTCTATTCCTTATATATCCTTATGTATGATAGCTATTAACTTTTGCTAAAGCAATTATCTTTTATCTCTAGTACCCAGTTTTATTATCATACTTGTATGAACTTTCCCCTTTAGGCTCCTTTCATACAGACAACACCAAATGGTGCCTTTCATACAGAAAACCATCTCCCAAATAAACATACCAAAGTCTAGCAAGCTGTATCTTTACTGAATTCATACAGGAATTCAGTGAAAATGCAATAGGGCAGTTCTGTACTGTGGCCTACAGGGCCACTGCAGATCTTTCACACAATCAACTGAAACCTGAATTTAAAGGTCAACCCATCTTTGCATCAGTCAATAATGTTTAGCTGCTGTTAAAAAAGGGTTGGCGATAGCCACACCGGTCCTGCAACAGGATAGCTGGAGAACACAGGAGAAGGGGAGTAGAATAATATGGGTGATAGAAATGTAGCAAGAGGATGCTACATTTGTGTGGCCTATGTGTAAAAAGTCCATGAGCATTTGTTTATTTGTGTTGTAAGGCAAAAGCAACACATATTTTTGTAATTCTGTCATCTCTCTGACTAGGATATTAAAATTAATGAAGTCAAACATCTACAGTATATTATAAATATTTTAGTGGTCTGTTTGTCACTTTCCTGATTTTTATCTAAATGTGATTAACAAGAATACAGGCCCTTTCATGAAAAAAAAATCT
>CM074721.1:264307242-264467242 GCA_037306005.1 Rhinophrynus dorsalis | reverse complement strand
ATGATGACATTTCTTTGAACAGCCACATAAGGAAAAAATGAGATCTTATGGGAATATTTATTAAGCTGTTCCATGAAGCAACAAAGTAGTAACTGCTCAGTAACTTAAATTAACTCTTTGGATGACAGAAATCTCTCCAGCAACCACAGGCTTAAAGTTATATTTTTATAAAGAAAAAATACAGTGTTCATCCTCTCTTAAATATTGTACTCAGAGGCATAACTACATGGGATGCAGAGGGTGCTAATATGGGCCCAGCATCCAAAGGGGCCATATCTGCCAATAGGCTCCAGTAGATTCTAATTATGCATCTGTTAGGGTGCTCCAAAAATGTTTGCATGTGGCCCTCAAATCACTAGTTACACCAATGCATGCACTTCTACTAGACAGCTAAATTATTCATTTTTGTGATAGCCTTAAATAAGTGGTAGTCAGCTGATGGACTTCCAGCTCTTGGGGACTACAACTCCCATCATCCCCAACCAACCAATTGTTTCTAATTAATGGTAAATGAAATGTATGTTGTGAATGAAGTGACTGACAAACATGGGATAACAGTGGGGAGTGGTATCAAGGCTTTGCAAATATCACAAAACCTTATTACTGATGATTTTTTTAAAGCAGAACTACCACCCCGCCTAAACTTGCCCCTAAAGAATTACCCATTTGGCGACTAGCTTCTCAATAGCGTTAGTCACCAGAATTATTACCACGTTATTGAGAATTCTATACTGCTCCCGGGACTGACAGCCAGGAAACAGCGCAGACATCTTTGCATAGTGACGTCTGCACACCTGTGCTGTCAGTCCTTTCCGGTGCCATGCGGCCCTTAGCAACAACTCCTAGAGCCGGCTGGGCCTGACAATGCAGGAGTGCAGACGTCACTCTGCAAAGATGTCTGGGCGGTTCCCTGGCTGTCAGTTCCGGGAGCAGTAGGAATTCTCTTTAACCAGGTAATAATTCTGGCAACTAGCACTACTGAGCAGCTAGTCGCCAGATGGGTAATTCTTTATGGGCAAGATTAGGCGGGGTGGTAATTCCACTTTATAGGTTATGAAACAATTGGATTTTTACACAATGGGATATGTACAGAGGTTAGACGAGAAAAGTCATTCAGGTAAGATCAACTTGCCAATTCCTATGTTATTCTATGGTGCCTTCTTTAAATATTAGAGAGATCTTAGTGCATAGGCTCCATAAAATCAAATTGGAATGGCTCAAGTGAGAATACTTCCAATTTCTACATTATTCTGTGGCATCTCCTTTTCACCTTGAAGAGATCTCAATGCCAGGCTCCATAGAATCAATGAAATATTGGAATGATTTCTCTCACTGGAGAGATCTCTTTATCTCACTTTGCAACCTTATGCACAAAACAAAAGTAAATTCATTCTGATGCAAACTAACTGCAATATAAGAGACACATGCACATTTCCAAATTCCCATTGAGTTAAATGATGCTTTTTAAAAGCCGTATTTATATCCGTGAATATTTTTACTTGGTTTATATGGTGCAGTTGGTTTAACCCAGACCGACTCTACTTTTCTTTAGTGCATAAAGACTTTAGTACATTTCCAACAAGCCATTCTATGTAGTTATGCACAAAGGTGAGATAAACGTGACATAAGTTACTCCAGTGAGAGAAACATCTCCAATTCTATGGACTTTATGTAATAAGAGCTATCCAATGTGAAAAGGAGGCTCTGTTAAAATAACTTAGTGAGGCTGATGTACTAATCAAAAAAGCAAAAAGTGGTGCAATTCTGGGGCAAAACCAACTGCACCATAGGGAACTAACAATAATACCAACTGATTTAAATGTGATTGTTAACCTCTTGAATGTTACAGATGTCTGCATTGTATTGCTTTGCAATGCATTGAAGACCCCTATAGCACTGAAAGGGTTAAAGGCCCCATTCAACTAAACAGAGATTTATAAAACATGTATGTGTTCACTATGGTGCAGTTGCTCCAGAACTGTACATTTTCTTCTTGGTGCATCAGCCTCAGTAAATAGAGGGAATTCTCTCACTGTGGTGGTATCTTGCATTTTTTTCTCACTTAATGGGATAGTAATTTTCCATAATAAAAGCAACTCCAATTAATCTTCATAGTATTTTGGCCATGGAGAGAGTTATTTCAGTACTGTCAGAGTTGTAGTTCAAGAGTAATTGAATGATAAAATATCCCCCTCCCACCCCTTTTACTGATGTAACACTGCTCACCTCAAAGCAGCAAGACTGTCCGGATAAATCACTGAGAGGGACAATCTTCAAATAACAAAAGGGAAAAACCTGTCAGTGGGGGCAGTGCTTTCATTGTTCTCACAGTAAGAAGACTATCCCTTGCTGTGAGCTGTCTGGTCTGTGGACCAGATTCCACATCTGAGGGGAGGCGGCTTACGTTAGGTAAAAGGGGCGGGAGCGGGATACTTTATCATTCAATTACTCTTGAACTACAACTCTGACAGTATTGAAATAACACTCTCCATGGCCCAAATACTATGACGATTAATTGGAGCTGCTGTTTTTGTGAAATATTACTATCCCTTTAACCATTTGGGTGCCAGTGCAGTATCCAACATATTGTAATGTAATGGTTTGGCTACAATTCTGGCACTCAAAGCTTTAATTAATTAATAACTCTACTGAACTTTCCACAGAGTTATTGAGAAAGTGCTACGTTTTTAATCAGGAGGTATACTGATACGTGGGATTATCAAATCAATGTAAATCATGTTTACTCAAATTTTCAAACAAGTAGTTTCTGCAGGCCTAAAAGCAGGGGAGGACTGGCAACTTGTGGCCTGGAGGGCAACTACAATCAAGTCGCCTGATTTTACTGTTGTTCCAGCCCACTGTCCCAGCTCAACCCCTTTTGTTAATTTTAAAATTGCTTCGCAATGCATGGCATACCCCTCTGTCACTCAAAGGGTTAGTGTTGTGAAGTAAGGCAAGCAATACCATGAAGCTTACAATTGAAATGGTGTTACACTGGTGCAACTACAGAGCTTACAATTTAAGTAAAGCTGCACTAGTGATACTTAAGAGCTTACAAGAGAAATTGGTTATGCTACTAGTGTAGTTCTACTTGGATTGTAGCTCCATTTCAATTGTAAGCTCTGTGGTATCACTAGTATTTGCAGCAACAAGCGGGAGTGGGCCACCAGCCCAGACATAAGACTGGCCCAGGGGGCAATTGCCCCCCTGCCCCCCAGGCCAGCCCCCCCCCACCTAAAAGATGGAGTTCATAGCTTCCACAGTACTAATTACTGTAATAAAATAGATATTTTGTAAATTTGCTATTATCTGTTGTAATATGTAATCTTTATGTAATAAAACAGATATTTTGTACAGTTGCTATTATTTGTTGTAACGTGTAATCTTTATTTATACTTAGAATAATGTGCTGTTTATAATAATAGTGTTGAGCAACCTGAAGCCTTGCAGCTGTTCAGGACTACACTTCCCATGACCCCTAGCAATCCAACAAATTATGGGAATTGTAGTCCTGAACAGCTAAAGGGCCTTAGCTGTACAGTACTCTTCAAATAGTCTTATCCCTATGCACATACACATTGCTGTGCCCTAGAAATGAAAGGGTGTCACCCCTCTTATTTTCCATATATAAGTCTGGTTTATAAGAATCAACTTTCATGCAAACTAGTAAGTTCTGTCATTTTTACATGTCATTTAGGATTGTAATTGCTACCCAATTGGTAAAATATTGGTATATTGGCAGGCTGGTAAACATTTGGCTAGGAACCAATGATACATCCATAGCAAAAGAAGGAAGGCTGTTTTGTTCCAGCCAAAGTAACACCCCTAAAGTCATTAGCTTTGAAATCCCCAGAAAAGTCCATAAAGTTACGTAAAAAAATTAGAGACCAGCATGCAAACACCTCGGATTTCCCAGCAGTGTTTCCTCTATGTGGAACAAAAGTAAGTGAGCCAGTACTGAAAGAGTTAAAAGATTATTTTAAACTGGACAGGGCTGCATAGTACACCTGTTTTGCCAATGCAACACATTCGCCTTTGATTACCATACCTGGGAACTCTCTGGATTTGCCCTGGAAACTCCGGTTTTTGGAGTGCATTACCTGGTCTCCGGGACAGAGGCTGATTCTCCAGATGTGGGGAGTTTGCTTTAAAACTCTGCCCACTTTTCCTCCTTCCCACCCAGTTCTCCCACTTCCCACCCAAATGTGTGATACCCCAGAAAGCCCCAACACCACTGGAAATTTGCAGCCCCCCCACGGTGATTTGTGGCAATTATACACCCCAGCGGCATCAGAAGAGTCCTGAAAGTTCCCAGGTATGGTGATTACCTTGGATGGAATATGGAATATTACCACAAAATGTCTGTATAAAGATAAAAATAGAGGGCTTTATTCCCTGAGTTGTAATCTGCTTTTGGTTTTATCAACTCTTAACCCTTTGAGTGTCAGAGTTATCTAATGCATTGCTTTGCTCTTTTGGGAAGGTTAAAGAGATAGTATTGCTTCAAATGTGAAAATATATATATATATGCTTTATGGTTTATCCCCCCTGAGTAAAACAAGAGTAGGCCCACTGCTGAAAGATGTTTTATTCAAAAGTTATTACAGCCAAACTTGAATTTTTATGTGCAGTATCACAGTGGCCTGAAATTGTACAGTTGGCTGTTGCTACACCATCCTATGGAGATTTATAGTCAACTGACCGGAGCTGTCCATAGGATGGTGTAGCAACAGCTCCACTGTACAATTTCAGACCACTGTGATAATGCATGCAAAAAAATCAAGTTTGAGCTGTAATCACTTTGAATAAAACATATTTCAGCAATGGGAGTACCCTTGTTTTACTCACAACATATTTTTTTTCACATTTTAAGTATTACTATCCCTTTTACCCTCTTTAGCCGTCACTTATGCAATACAGAATTTTTGGAAACACTGGAAATACTGGCTAGGACTGTATTATGTTTAAATTGACATAAACCACTTTAGATTCCTGTGTTTAGAGGATGCACCACCAACATATTAGTATTTCACTCACTAAAAAGATCACACCATCTTCACCCTAGGATTCAAATACAAATATCCAAAACCCCCACTGATTCAAATGATTCTTTTAACCCTTTGAATAATATAGAGATCTCCATGCAATACTACACAATGCATTGACATCCCAGTTGAATCAAAGGGAAATTGTATTTGTCCCCTATTGTCTTGCTTCAGAATGGCTTCCTTTTGTTTTGTGCATGAAGCCCTTGAGATAATTACTTAGCGATACAGATTTCATGGGCAGACAAATCAATTACAGACCTCTTTAGTGGAAGGTTAAAGGGCGAAGTTATTTTATTATGGACTAGGTTTTGGTCACTCAACATTTAAGTGAACCTTATAAGCAGAAATAAAACAGCATACGCCAAGTTATAGCATACAGTATAAAATGTATAAAGTACTAATAGGATTAACACAAAGCAAAAATTATTGTTTTATTATTAGTAGTTGTGTATATTTAAGATTTGTGCATTCTTAGTGACATCTAAATTAAAGAGATCATAACCGCACCTATGCAGTTATTAAATATTGATATATTCTACAGAAAACAATTGGGGCTTCATGTTTAACAAAACTGTGGCAGACTGAGCTACTGAATAATACAGAAAATCAGCATCTTTATCTAGAGCAAATGTCAAAACACTGGCTTAGATGTACATGTCTATTACATACATATACATAAAATACATCTGTGGATACAAAATCTAGCTCACTTTCCTTCTCTTAGATTACAGACATATCCACCAAGGAAACCTAAAGGAAACCTGAAGCAGAATAAATATCATTAGCATGACAGCCCATGAAACAGGGCAGATAAGAACAAAAATGGAATTGATAAAATATACGATAATCACTTTGATATGACTGGATGTGTTCTGAAAAATAATGCAAACCTTTAAAATGTTCATTATAAGAATAAAACATGCCTAACTGACAGCAGCTATAGAGTTATCACAGAACTACCCATCCTAAACAACATTTTCTTTGATTTTCTATATAACAGCAATAGGACCTACGGTACCAGGCTTTTATTTAGAAAATGTTTTTAAAATGAAGCCTCCACTACGGCATCTGTTAGATTGCATATACTGTATATAACACATGAACACTGATTTTATAATATTCCTTCTTTAAATCTTCGAGTGCTTGATAATGCATTGTGTACCCCTGGCATTCAATAACATATAATTCATACCAAAGGATACCCAAAAGCTTTGGAAATGTCTGAAACCATCACTTCTGAGCCAAAGTGACATCGTTAATAGTACTTATAGGAGGGAAAGGGAAGAGCTGCCACACACAGAGGGATTATTTAACCCTTTGAGTGCCAGAGGGGTATGTAACACATTGCAAAGCAATGCTCTGCGTACTCCTCTGGCACTCAAAGGGTTAACCATTTACAGAACAGAGGAGTCTGCAGCTACTCTCTGATCCTTAAAGATGTATATGAGTCGTGACCTCCAGGAGAGCCTTAACAAAGTACAGTTAAGGCAAGAAACAGCTGTCAGCTTGTGTAGTAATGCCAATTACCTCTGTCTACTTCATACTGTATTGTGAAGAAGCCCAATAAAGGAGCAATTTTACCAGGTGAGTGCCAACCTCTTTATTCTTTCTTCCTTTGTGTTTTGTGTTTCATTTTACTAAATATTTTACCCTGGGATGCTATTTACATCTGCTCAGAGCTGTGTAGAACTCTTGTTTTATTTTGTCTATATAGCCATAGCCAAACTATTGTACCATACAGCTCATCAAAGAATTATAGAGTTAGAGTACTATGATACATCATCCAACAATGAGGCTGATATTCTAAGAAGAAGTGAGGAAACTATGGGGCAAATAGGGTTGCCACCTTTTCCTAAAAAAAATACCGGCCATAGCTGTGGGTCGGTGAGGGCGGAGTCACAAAAGGGAGGAGCTACAAAAGGGAGGAGCCACAAAAGGGGCAGAATGTAGTATGACCACTCTCAGACTAAGCAGTCTCTCTCTCTGACTAAGCACTCACTCTCTCAGACTAAGCACATACACACACTCTCTCTCAGACTAAGCACACATACTCTCTCTCAGACTAAGCACTCTCTCTCTCTCTCTCAGACTAAGCACTCTCTCTCTCTCAGACTAAGCAATCTCTCTCTCAGACTAAGCACTCACACACTCTCTCTCAGACTAAGCACTCACTCACTCTCTCTCTCTCTCTCTCAGACTAAGCTATCCCAGACCAGTGTGGTGAAGGATCCCCTACACACAAAGGTGATCAGACCTCACAGTTAAGCCTTTGAGGCCTAGATGGGAATGAAACACATTTCCAAACATTAACCTCTCTGGTTCCCAAGGAGGTTAATGCAGAATCCCTTTGTAATAATGTCATAAAGGCTGGCAGCTGAGTAAATACTTCTCTCCCCCTTGTGCCTCTCTCTCCCCCATATACTTCTCTCTCTCCCCCTTTTGCCTCTCTCTCCCCCATGTGCCTCTCTCTCCCCCATGTACTTCTCTCTCTCCCCCATGTACTTCTCTCTCTCCCCCTTGTGCCTCTCTCTCCCCCATGTACTTCTCTCTCTCCCCCTTGTGCCTCTTTCACCCCATGTACTTCTCTCACTCCCCCTTGTGCCTCTTTCACACCATGTACTTCTCTCCCCCTTGTGCCTCTCTCTCCCCCATGTACTTCTCTCTCTCCCCATTGTGCCTCTCTCTCCCCCATGTACTTCTCTCTCTCCCCCTTTTGCCTCTTTCTCCCCCATGTACTTCTCTCTCTCCCCCTTTTGCCTCTTTCTCCCCCATGTACTTCTCTCTCTCCCCCTTTTGCCTCTTTCTCCCCCATGTACTTCTCTCTCTCCCCCTTTTGCCTCTTTCTCCCCCATGTACTTCTCTCTCTCCCCCTTTTGCCTCTTTCTCCCCCATGTACTTCTCTCTCTCCCCCTTTTGCCTCTTTCTCCCCCATGTACTTCTCTCTCTCCCCCTTTTGCCTCTTTCTCCCCATGTACTTCTCTCTCTCCCCCTTTTGCCTCTTTCTCCCCATGTACTTCTCTCTCTCTCTCCCCCTTTTGCCTCTTTCTCCTCATGTACTTCTCTCTCTCTCCCCCTTTTGCCTCTTTCTCCCCCATGTACTTCTCTCTCTCTCCCCCTTTTGCCTCTTTCTCCCCCATGTACTTCTCTCTCTCTCCCCCTTTTGCCTCTTTCTCCCCATGTACTTCTCTCTCTCTCTCTCCCTTTTGCCTCTTTCTCCCCATGATGTACTTCTCTCTCTCTCCCCCTTTTGCCTCTTTCACCCCCATGTACTTCACTCTCGCTCCCCCTTGTGCCTCTTTCACCCCCTTGTGCCTCTTTCACCCCCATGTATTTCTCTCTCCCCTTGTGCCTCTCTCCCCCGTGTACTTCTCTCTTTCTCTTCCCCTTGTGTCTCTCTCTCTCTCCCGTACCTCGTTTTCACTTTCCTCCACTGCCGACATCCAGAGCGCAACCACTCCAAACGCGGAGACGCCGCATGGAGTGTGCAGGGGTTTTCTTCCTCTGTCTGGGCGCCAGTTTTAAACTGGCCTCAGAACAGAGGAAGAAAATACCTGCACGCTCCACGCGGCGTCTCCGCGTTTGGAGTGGTTGCACTCCGGATGTCGTCAGTGGAGGAACTAAGACAGCAGTATCCGGCGGCTGTGGGGCTGCACAACTAATCGGTGCTCAAAGAATCGATTAGTTGTTGCAGCCCTAGTCGGCAACATCGTTAAAGGCTGCCAAAGTGGTCTGGGAAGCGGGGCAAAGCATTAATACCGGCTTTTCAATGGCCGGTATAGAGGTTATACCGGCACCGGCTCAGCAGTGCTAATTACCGGCTGTGCCGGTAAAATACCGGCCGGGTGGCAACCCTAGGGGCAAACCAATTCCAACACAGTAGACAACCAACATTTCCATTGATTTAGATGGGTCTATTAAACACTGGAATGATAGAGAGGTTTCAAATGTATTGCTTTACAATGCGTTGGAGGAATATCTGTCACGTATCATCTGGATTGAACTGAGATGGCTTGAGCAGGGGCAAGCAGATCTATCACTCCTGCATGCCTTGTTTGAGGCCGGTGTGGGATGAACACCTGTGATCTTAACCCTGTTAAAAACGATATTCTGTGATTGTTCTAGGGTCCTCCTTATTGTGTAGAATCTCCACTTGCACTGTGTCTCTCTTTGACACTGCAGAGCCCTCAGAACTGCAAGAATAGCTTTACATTGTATACCAATCCTGCTTTGGTTGTCAGCTGACCAGAAAACAATCTTAAAATATAGATTACTGTCAGGTACATAAGTGTTTAAAAATAGTGACGGTGAAAACAGGTATTTACAGTTAGACTTTAAATATTATGCACATGCAGAACACAAAGTCAAAATAAAATGCTACTATCCCTTTAAACATTTAATAAAGTCACACTGCACCTGAACAATGTCAACTTTTTTTAGCACAAATAGCAGAAGATGTGGATATTGTTAAATGCTTACTTAAACTAAGGTATAAGTCAATATTACTTATTTGAATTGCATTTTATTTTTTTTTATTTAGAGAAGCAAGGATAGTGACATGAAGATCATGAAGGTAGTATCAGAACTGAAACACAAAAACAGAAAATACTGTACTTTTGAGTGCAAGAGAGTATCCATAACTTAGTTTTAGTTAATTTTCAATTTCTTTAACATAATTAGGAAATTAAGTATTCATGTCTACTTTATATTGCTGCAAGTTAGTATGAGCAATCCATGAAAAGGGGGGTATAAGGAATAAGGTATAATTATAAAAAAAATAGGGTTACTCTACACCAGTATGAATTTAATAATATATAGATATATTTTTTATGAATCTAAGATATTATCAAACAAAATAACAAACATTATTGTTTGAATCTAAACAAAGAAAACCAAAACAAGACATAGATGTTTAGGAATGCCCTGAATTATGGAGTAAAGATAATTGTACTTAGAAATTTCCAAACTTGCCTCAGAAGTGACGTGTACACAGCAGCTGCCATCAGCGCCACAGAGAGTGCACATTATAGGAATCCATTAGCAGTGCGGCTGTCTCATCTTAGGAAGTTAGGAGTGGAAACCAGAGTACCTGTATCACACCAGCATTGGGATGTATTCCAATGCTGTCTCTAATACTGTGGAGGCCAGTTTAAATGCCTCTGAAAAAAGGAGTATTATTCATGTCACCTGCAGTGTATGATGAAGGTAAAGAGAATAGAAAGGAATACTACACTGAGAGAAAATGTTCGCTGCTGTTTTGCTTCTGTGAGGTATGATTCTACATACTTTCACTAAATCAGTATCTGTACCCATGCTTATATCCAGCCATATTAAAATACTCCATATCACAACTTCTCCAGCCCACAACTTCTATGCAGCCAAGCCCTTAATGTAAAAACTATCCAAAGAGTAAAGAAAAGTAAGAAATTGGAGCTGATTTCCATATGCTCCCCATTTGTGTATAGCTTTTATCAAGGAGTAGAGTAATAGCACATCCTGAAATCCCCAAATACTCTCACACTTCCTGCCCTTTGCTACACAAGTTAAAATCAGCCATTTTGTTGTGCCTAGTGCATTGTTTGTAGGAAGGTACAGTCCTTTTTTTCACATTTTTGTAAAGCACAATTCTTTTTGTACATTCATCTTAGTTGTATGTTCAAAAGAAAAGTGGGGGAGTTCTGGGGCAAACCAACTGTACTAGACGAGACCGAAATTTAAAAAAATTCCCATTGATTTAAATGGGTATTTTAACACCTTGAATGTTTAGCATTCAAGGGGTTAAAATCCTTACTTAAATCAATGTAAATTTTTAGTTCTCCCCTATAGTGCAAATGGTTTGCCCATGAACTCCTCCACTTCTCTTTGGAACATACGACTGTATTTTACATTAAAACATTAATGCATAGAGGTGTATTTACTAAGTCATAATGTTGTTACATGATTTAGGGAAGGTAATTTTTTTTTTTACCTGTTCATCTTTTTGTGGTATTTTCTCCACATTTTATGTGCTGGAGATATATCACAATTTCCCTCTCATATTTGTTAATTGAAAGCAAATTAACATTAGCCTATAGGAAATGCTTATGTGTAAGCAGTTTTTTTGCATACTTTTATGCACAAACCTTTTATTTTTAATAAATAGAAAAGTATGCTGTATTGCAAAGTTTTTAATCTTACTAATAAATAAAACTTTTTTTACCCATTTCATACAAATAGCAGCATTTTCATAGGCAATCTATTCACTAAATTACGCTCTTATGTTATTAGTCAAAGAATTTGTAGGATAACATCAGTATGATCTTGTAATAGGCATTCCCTAGATGTAGTGCATGAAACAAAGAAGCATTTAGGAATATGTATGATAATAATATACATAGTCAAAGTTTTATAGTCTATGCACATGCTTTTCTTCCTTGTATATCTGGATTTAAATGAAACATAATGTTAACTCTTTTTTTAAATATGTTTCGATCTGACAGCTGTTAGGGATCACAAGGTAAATGGATTCAGACAATTGTGACCTAGCCTCAGGCAGGAAAAAAGAAAACATCAGAAATCGCTCTAAAATGAAAGTTTGTCAGATTTACTACTAGATTTAGAAAAATAAAGAATATAGCCATAACATGGATATCCAGTAAATGTTGTTCCCATGATGTCAGATGCAAAGGTATTTATCCAAATCCTTGGATTGAAGTCCTACATTATGCAGTATAAAATTACACCTCATAAATATCTAGCTACAATACAAAAATATTTCACAACGTTTAGATTTCCAATAATTGCAAACTATAGTGTTATGTGAAAACCTTAAGTAAATGCAGAGTAAGGTGGTTTTTAGTAAGAATTAAATAAAGGCTACAAAAAACAAGTCTCCTGTGCATGGCAATTAAAAAGACTGATGTACTTAATGTACTTAGATGGGGAAACTACGGAGAAAGCTAACTGCATCACTGATAACAAAAAAAATTAACTTAGCCCTTTGAGTGCCAGAGGTATTCAGCGCCTTACAATGCAAGAAGTTGGATACATTCTGGCACTCAAAGGGTTAAAGGGGGATTTCAACCCCTTGAATGTGTGAAAGGTCTCCCATACATTGCGAAGAAATGTGCTGAAGACAACTCAAGTGTTCAGAATCAAGGGGTTAAAAGCCTAATTTAAATGAATGGACATTTTAATGTGGTCCCTATGATGCAGTTGACTTTCTCCTGAAACGGGAGATATACTAAGTTGTTATAAAGATGTAATAAACTGGAGATAACATCTCCAGTGTGATAAACTCTCCAGTTCCTATGTTATTCTATGGAGCCTCTCAAATTGGATACATGTTAGTGAATAGGCCCCTATCCTTAGATTAACATAGAAACTGGAGAGTGTATCACACTGGACACATTATCTCCTCTGTATCACATTTTTATCACGCTTTAGTGCATAAACCCCCAGTTCTTTTTAGCTTCCAACATCACATACACAACACTTAACAGGCCTGTCACCATGATTCAGATATGCATATTTGAAAACTCCATTAAAAATTGTCTATATGTCACGTTAGCCAAAGGACGAGCAAATGTACAGTCAAGGAGATATTCGTACTTGGTACTGTATGCTAATAATTGTGATACCCATGGGGTGTCAGTGATATTGCATATGCTAATTAAGTGTTTTCAGTGATGTCTCATATCATAATTAAGTATTTTCAGTGATGTCTCATGTGCTAATTAAGCACTGTGTTGCACCAGGAAACTTTCACTTTTCCCAGAAATAAAAGTGTGAATATTTACTAAACCGCACATCTGCTGGGCTTTTCGTTAACATGACACATACACAGTTTTGAATTAAGTTTTCAAATATGGAAAACTATTCATGGCAATAGATCCACTTTAACCCCTTAAGGACCAGTCGCGCATGCACACGGCCAGCACTTAAGGACCACAGAGCATTTTTTTTTTTCCAGGATCCAATTCAGGGCTCCCCGAATGGTGTGCAGCCGCACTGGAAGCCCTGAAATCCATAATGTACATCATGGGTTCTTTTAGGACAGTCACTTCATGATGTACATGTCTGTCTTTGGTCCTTAAGGGGTTAAGGTGATGTACTTAGAAGAGTTGAAGATTCTGAAGCAAACCAACATCACCATAATAGACAAATGAAACATCCCATTGTTTTGAATGGAGCTTTTAATTAGTTAAATGCTAGAGAGGTTTACAACACATTGCAAAGCAATGTGGTGTACACTTTTCTAGCATTCAAGGGGTTAAATCCCATTTAAATCAGTGTAAATTTTCGGAATATTAATTTGTCTGATATGGTACAGTTTGATTGACCCGGGTTTGATAAAGGTCCTGTTTGGTGATATGAAAATTGTGACCCAAATCCATCTTGTCATGTGTTGTCTTTGCTATCTTATACCTGTGATTATACCTCAAATAAGTCTACATTTCCATGCCTATGCCATACTTTCACCTCAATTATGATGTTTGCGTCTCCTTCACCAATGACTTATTTGCACATTGAAACTTGAGTTAATGAGGCATTTTCATATTCCTGAGGGCATGTTTATATGTTAATGTGACTACTCACTATATCCACTTCAGGATAAAATCTGGTGATGCAGCTGGACCTCTCAAAAGCAAATTCATCTCCCTGAGACTGACAAATTGTGGATTTTGCAAGATCTTTCAATGTAGCCTTCATTTCTGGATTGAAGTTTGTCATATTCCACACTTCTCCATATTTCAAAGTGAACCACAGTTTGCCATGTTTCACATATTTCAAAGAGGAGAACAGTTCACCGTATTTCACAGTTCTTAATATTTAGCCTACTTATTAAAGTAATCTCAGACATACTTGCATTCGTAAGTGAACTTTACTCAAACATGATATGCTAATGATCCATATCTCTCCCCCTCCCCTTGCATACCTCATTGTTAGTGCATTTGGCAAAGTGAGTCTTATTCACCAAAGCAAAGTGCTGTCATCATATAGCTAAAACAAATTGCCCACTATATCGACCCTTAGTGCGTCTCCCCCGTCCTTCTCAGTACATTAGCCTCATAGCTTACCATTGTCAATAGAACCAATTGATGTTGCACATTCATTTCACACATTGATTGTGGATATACTAATTTGTGTTTAAGTTTAAATACTTTGAAAATCCAGTAACAATAAATATTCTACATTTCAAACAACTAGTTTGAGATTCATTTATGCTGCCAATGCTAAATTAATGAATTGTTATTGGAAATACTTTCAACTAATCACTATGTAAAATATCTGAAAGCATATATTATACAGATATAGGAAGACCAGTGAGTATGGCAGCTACGTCATAGGAAACAAATAAAAATCCCATTGATTTAAATGGGGCTTACCTTCACTGTTGGATACATCTCAAGTGTTCAATCAGTTAACCCCTTTGAGTGCCAGAGGGGTATGCAACGCATTGCAAAGCAATGCATTGCGTACCCCTCTGGGACTGAAATAGTTAACCTTTGAGTGACAGAAAACTGTCCAATGCACATTCTTTACAATGCACTGGACACCCTTTTGGTGCTCAAAGGATTAAAAGCTCTGTTTAAATCATGAGGAGTATGGGTAATTTTTATTTATCGCCTATGGTGTAGTTGGATTGCTATAGAACTGCTCCATTTCTTATTATTACATCAATCTGAATATGTAATAACTAGTGTAAAAGCCTGTGTACACGGGAAAAGGTCCAGGTAATGTTAACCCTTTGAGTGCCAGAGGGGTACGCAATGCATTGCATACCCCTCTGACACTCAAAGGGTTTAAATGGCAACTACATTACTGCTCCACGCGATGCAGTCTTGCGTCGCCTCACTCACGCCTCACTCACACGATGCAGTTGCTACTGCACATGACTGCATTATGACAAACATCCTAGTGAATTATTATATAGGATAATAATAATAATAATCTTTGCAAGATTTAACCCTTTGAGTGCAAGAGAGTTAGCCGCTGCATTACAGTTCAATGCACTGGATACTTTTCTGTCATTCAAAAGGTTGAAGGAACTTGTAAATATATACACTGAGCTAACTAAGGAGTCCATTGGAAGTGTTAATTGTTATCACTGGCTTCATCTCACAGATTCCACATAAAGTCTATGGGAACCTTTGGAGACAAACCCAGTGATAGAATTACTCCCTGCAATGAAATGCAGCCTTTAATTTATATCAATAATATAGAAAATCAAATAGCTTTTCATTCCTTAAAGGGATAGTAACACTTCGTTTTAACTTTATTTTATTTTGTAGGCATTAAAAAAACATGAAGAATGATATAAGTCTTATCGCTCAAACCTTTATGGTTTATGAGATATTCACAAGCAAAGTTCCCCTCCCCGCCCCTTTTACCTAGTATAAACAATCTCTTCTCAGATGTGAGTCTGGTTGTATGACAGTACAGATAACAGAAGGGGACAATTTTCTTTGTATGAAAACAATGAAAGCCCTTCCCCCCTTGATAAGTTTTTCAGCTTTTTCCATTATCTTAATTGAAGATTGTCCCTCTCTGCAGTCTACCTGGGCATCTCCCTTCTGATTTGGTTGAACAGGGGGGGGATACTTTGTTTGTGAATATCTCTTAAACCATAAAGGTTTCAGAGATAAGACTTATATCATTCTTCATGTTTTTTTAATGCCTACAAAATAAAATAAAGTTAAAATGAAGTATTACTATCCCTTTAAGGCCTCTCAGTTCAGTTATATAGGGCTGGGACTGTAGTTCCCACTGAGTTCAAGTGAAGATTTTACAAACCCAACAAATGCAGTCAATTTGGGCTTTGCATAACAAATCATAATGTTTAATCCATTGACATTTTTGAGTTCAGTCTCTACCTCACCCACCCACCCCACCAGCGAAAGAAATCTGTTTTCTGACTCAAACCCCCCCCCCCCCCACCCCCTCAAATGATGATATTATCCATTCTGGGGCTGTTATCATTGACTTAGAAAAACATAATAGTGTCCTTTAAAAGAATTTAGCCAACATTTTTTAGCATGACCAGCCAGGGGTCTTTGAGCACTGCAGCAGTCATTATGACCTTCTCAGTGATACGAGTACCTTAAGCAACACATTGCTCTGCAAGGCATTGCCTACACCTCTAGCACACAAAGGGTTAGACCAGTAACCAAATATTATGTTCACAGTTCACTCAGGTGTAAGTATGATACAACTGCCTCCCTCGAGTCCCCAGACAATGGCAGATTTATTTTTGTAAGCTTTTCATAGAACATCAAAGCTTTTATATTATCTGTAAGGGAATTTCAAATTAGTTTCTAGGTTCTGAATATTATGAGATTACTTCACTATTTTGCTGTGCGTAAAGTAGAAGTCTTGCTTTTCCAAGGTGCTCCGTAGCTTCTTACCCCATCCTTTAATCTCACTCAGAGAGAGATCAAACATTTACTAGAATAGTGAAAAAGTGCCATGTTCACTTCTTATTTTAAAGATGTAAAGCAGTTGCCTTTGATGCTCTGCATTGTGTTCTACACTCCACAGGCACTCAAAGGGTTAATCAGCAATAAAGAGTTACAACAGGCTATTTTATATGAATACAGATGTTTGCCTTTTTATTTTCTATTTTAAGAAAACTCTACTTAACCATGAGATGTTAATTTGAATAAAATTATGCTCATTTTAAACAAACTGTAACAAGTCACAATGTTTCACAGTCTGTGTGCATATCAGAGAGCCAACAGAGAAGATTTGCTTGTTTAACGCCTTAGTTGTGAGGACTTTTTGACACTAGGGGGAAATTCATTAAGTGGTGATAAAGAGGTGATAAAGTTAGATGATGTCTCCAGTTTATCACTTCTCCAATTCCTATGTTATTCTATGGAGCCTATGCACTAAGATTTCTTCAACATAGGAATTGGAGAAGCGATAAACTGGAGAAGTCATCACCACTTTATCACTTCTTTATCACCACTTACTGAATCTCCCCCAAGAG
The DNA here is from genome assembly GCA_037306005.1 of Rhinophrynus dorsalis. Lineage (NCBI taxonomy): Eukaryota > Metazoa > Chordata > Amphibia > Anura > Rhinophrynidae > Rhinophrynus > Rhinophrynus dorsalis. The sequence goes on along the minus strand of CM074721.1, from coordinate 264,450,226 downwards.
AAGAAAAGCAATATTGTCGTTTTTAGTATGCCTCTGTTCAACCTTGTTTTTCTTCCAATTAATTCTGTAAACCCACACAAACGATATACCATTTTTAAGCATAAGTAGGGCTTTATTTTTGATACCACATATGTATAACCCATCATTTCATTTGATATTAACAAAGGAAATAAAATAAAAATAAAACACAACTTTTTACAGGTTTTCCTGCCATAATTTGTGTTCAATTAGTTCATTTTAATAAGAACTGGATAAAAGGTATGGATAGTCATTCATACCTCCCAAATGGCCCTTTTTTAGGGGGTACTACTATCCCACTGATGCAAAAATTCATAGGTTCCTCATTCCGTCCCTTGTGTTCCTCTTTTAGGTGATCACTCAGACTATGTATTGTGTATGTACGTGTTTCATATTGCGCCACAGTAATACAACGTAAATGTTTGTTGAAATCTCAGTATATACTGTATGTTTATAAATTAGGCTGTGTAAATAAAATACTTTGGGCTTGCTCTAAATCATTTATTCATTGACTCTAAAAAGGTGACAGTAGGTCATCAAGTGACCAAACCTGCTCTTTCTCTAGTTCTGCCCCCAGCATATAAAAAATATTGAAAAATGTCTCTCATTGCAGCCCTTTCCCATGTGGGATGTATATTCTGTTCTTCTCACTTCCTCCCTAGCACTGTAAAGGAAAGAGAGGCAGAAAACACTGACAAAGGTAATGTATACTATACATTGCCTTTGTCATGGCTCATCTGGCATATGTGATCTCTGTAGTAGTGATCACATGTACCGGCTCACCCTGGAATGGCACAGACTGACTGTTTTGGTCCTGGAGCAGTCAGTTACAGCCTCCTCGGCATGATCACAGCAATCTCTGAGGCATGCTGTTACCATAAAGTCTACGATGGACCAAGACAATCACCCATCCTTAAAGGATGGAAATGTGTGACGGACATGGCCTGCCACTCGTTGTTAAGGGGTTAACTGCCCAATAAGCATGTGTGATACATTGTTATGGGTACTGTCATTTATTACACATGGAAATACATCACTCAAAAATTATCTGATTCTCAGGTAAATTTGTTTAAATTCTTTTGGCCACATGTTGAAAAAATAAATGTGGAGGAGTTCTGGGGCAAACCATTTGACTTAAATGAGGATTTTAGCACATTGAATGCCAGAGGTGTCTCCATTGCATTGCTTCACAAAGCATTGTAGACCTCTCTATCATTCAAGGGGTTAAAATTCCCACTTAAATCAATGGGAATTTTTGAAATGTTAAGGTCCAGGGATATGGGCAGTGTACTGAGAAGCAATGTTTTGCACTCCTCTCTCATTCTCATGGGGTTAAGGAGACGCATGTATTATAATCATGTTAGAGCTGAACTAGCAGATAGAGACATGCTGAGGCAGATGCGTAAGGAAGAACTGGAGGGGATGTACTGAAGTATGATAAAGGAGAGATAATTTCTCAATTGAGATAAACTCTCTGTTATGTTATTCTGTGGATGCTATGCACTAACGTATCCAACCTGAGACATTCTAGTGCATTGGCTGCAGAGAGTAACATAGAAACTGAAGTTCATCACATTGGTGATATTATCACCTATTTTCACACCTTAGTGCATTTCCCACTGGAGTAATTATGGTGCAAACCATCTTCAACATACAGGGAAACTTCCCACCAATTTCAATTGGATTATTACCTCCTTGAATACTAGGGAGGTTGCTAAAACATTGCTTACTTAAGCCTTTGAGTGCTAGAGGGGTAAGCAACGCATTGCAAAGGGTTAATACGTTGGATATATCTTTAGCATCCAGGGATAAAATACCCATTTAAAACAATGTTTCTGTTTTCCATATGTCTGGAGCTGGTTTTATTCAGAATTATGCTAGTTCTTTTTAGCACATCAGCCTCAATCAGACGCTGTACAAAACCAACTCTGAGCAATGAACAGGAGCAAGGGGCTGTTTTATATGATTAGGGGTCCTGCAACTGTTTACCACCTATGAAAAAAAGCTCTTTGTGCATTTAAATGTCTACTTTGTACCAAGGGGTAGGCAGTGTGGGAGTGTGTTGGTATTTCTGTCCACACTTTTTCCTTGTTGTTATTGCCATATGAGGGCCAATACACTAAGCTTGAGAGGAGAAATTCTGTATCAAGCAAGCTGCACCATAGGGAAACAATAAAGGTTCCCAAAAGTCTCATGGAGAATTAGGGGGTCTCCAGCTCATTCTTCATAATGCATTGCAGACCAATCTAGCATTCAAATAGTTAAAAGTTTGCATTTAAATCACTGGGGATTTCCATCTGTAACCCATGTTAGATTACTCTAGAACTGCACCTAATCAGCTTATTACATTGCACCTCTGTACTTAGGCTCAGCAGCAGGCTTAGTGAAATGATGTAGAGGCAGAGTTCATGCTCTGTGCACTCATTTCATACACTCCCCTCAAATGTACGAATTTGTCAGGGCAGCCACCTAGGTATTAGAGAGTCTGTAACACCAGTGCACACATAGAATAAGCACTAAGTATATGATCACTGTAGTGTACTCTGGCAGGCACAAAAAGGGTTAAAGCCAGAAAGCCAGCAAGCCCTGCATACCAATACCACTGTGTGTGCAGGACAGTGGTGTACACTAACATCATTGTCTCTTTGCCTTGCTTAGTACATTGGCCTAAGCAAGGTATAGAGGAAAAACTGCACAGAAAATGCCATACACTGACCCCTTATCCTTCCCATAGAGGATTTGGTGTCAAGGGGAGGATCTGGTGTAAACATAGCTTAGTACATTGATGTTAGGCAGGCATAGAGACTTAGTATCAGTCCCTGAGCTTGATTTAGAATATACATAATTTTCTATTCACCTCAATTTTATATTGTTCAGTTTTACAACAATAGTAACCCTTTATTTTAACTTTACATATTCTGCAAGTAAATAATATGTGCAGTCAATTGCCTATACCTTTCTTTTTGTTCATGTTCACCTATATATTTTATGCTTTTATGTTCCTGCCAATGCAAAACCTGAATCTCAGTTTCCAGAGAGTTTTGTTATGGATAAAGCATTATAACAGGATGTAATACAAAGTTATACTCTCCCTTCAGCACAGAATGCTCTGTATGCTTTCTTTCTTTTACATTGTACCACAAGCCCTACTTTCATATTTCCTGGTGAAAAGCTCTTTGTAAACAGATCGAGGGACTAGTTCATGGCATGGGACACAAAGGATTATAATAAACATTTGTGTAAACATAGGGGAAGATTAAAAAATAATAATAAAAAGTATAGGCAAGTTGGCTTTAGAGTAAGCTCTTTCCTAACCATTTAAGGGCCATATAAATGTCCAATTCATTGCTTCATAATGCATTGCACATTCCTCTGGTTCTTAAAAGGTACTCAGAGCAATATAAATAAATACATATAACTAATTTTTGCCTGTTTAAAGTGGAACTTTCACCAGATTAACATAGCGCTGCAAATGATAATTACATTAGCGATATGCACAGACTTAGTTTTATTTTCAAGAATAATTGCCGTATTAAAGAAATATAGAACCTTTTATGCAGACAGGCACCAGCTGGGATCTTGCAGTAGGTGCTCTCTGTGTCTGAGCTGTCAGTCCCTTCCGGTGCCTTAAGGTACAAAGGCTTCTAACTCACCAATCGTGGAGTTGAAGGGGATGGACAGCACAGACTCAGAGATTCCATCCCTGCAAGATGTCTGCGCTGTTCCCCACTGCCTGGCTGCATAAAAGGTTCTATTTTTCTTTAATACAGCAATTATTCTTGAAAATAAAACTATGATTGTGTATATCGCTAATGTAATTATCATTTGCGGCTCTATGTTAATCTGGTGAAAGTTCCGCTTTAAAAAACATCTACTTGACCCTCAAAGCAGATATTAAAAATAATAATAAAAATAATTACTATAAGTAACACTTTATTGATGATGTAAATGCAATACACACACAGATACACACACACATACATATATATATATATATATATACTGTATATAAAACATGTAGTCCAGATGCCAGGGAGGGTTATAGTGGAAGATGGGTATGTGTCAACACAGATTACTGAGGCACCTATCCCATATAATAATTTGCTAAATCGTGTGTAACGCCCGACATGCGCAGTACACACTGCTGCGCGTGCTGCAGTCATGCGCAGTAGAGAGTGCCTGCGCCACGGCTGATACAGAGCTGGGTGCTCCGAAGGAGAGTCCAGCTCTGTATCAGCCGCGGCGCGGGCAGTCTCGACTGCGCGTGACTGCCCCGCGACCGGTTGGCAGTGGCACTGTGGCCCGTGTAACGGGCTGTTCAACTAGTGGGTTTAATAATCAAAAACAGTTTCATGGAAGAGCAATGTTTTGGGCACTTAACAAGACCAACGGCAAGTTTTTGTGTATTTACAGTCCAAATTTTAAGTCAGTATAGACAGATATTCCTATACATATTTCATTCATTTTTCTCTATTTTATATCTCTTGCTTAATTTGTTTGAATTAATTTCTGCAATATTTATTCAACTTTATTTAAAAGACATTAGATAATCAAACCTGTAGGTAAGTCTTTTCTCATCATCAGTAAAACTGCATCAATAGTGTATTGTCGGACATGTTATGGTTCGCATAACGCTGTCAGTTTAAGTACTCCCTTTGTAGTTACAATGGGTTATATTCACATAAACGTGGGACAAACCATTTACATTATAGGGGACAAAATAGCATTTCCATTGAATAAACTTATAATCATAAGCCCTTGAATACTAGTATTCAGGGGTTTAAAAACCTCGTGCAAATCAATGGACATGTTCTCTATCATGCAGTGGGCTTACCACAGAATTGCTCTGCTTCCATTGTGTGTATGGCCTGCTGACTGTAATATCAGTTTATATCATATGCATACTGACCTGAAACATCTAGCTGTTTCCTTACAGCAAAGGTGGGAAGCCTGAGGCCTTTTAGATGCAGTGAACTACAACTCCAATCATTCTCAGCCAGCTGCTGGCTGGGGATAATGAGAGTTGAGGTTCACAATAGCTGGGGGCCTCAGGTTGCCCAGTGCTGATTTGCAGGGTTTAAAGAGCTGGGATATCTTAACTATGTAAATCATACAACAACTTTTTGAACATGCAAAATATTATATTGCTTAGTTATAATTTTTTTGTCACTCTTATTATTATTTCCCTCCTTCCCCATAATCCCATTAAATTATAATAGGCTCACCGTTGTAGGCACTGGAGCAATCTCAAAGTGGAATGACAGGGGACTGGAATGATCCTTTTGTCAAGAGGGGTGACAAGGAACTTGAATGATCTGAAAGTGCAACAACAGGGGACTGGAACAATGTGGAAGGTAAACACACAGTAATTACAATGTCCCAAATTATGAAAAATAAGGCTACTGGAAACCATATGGTAGAAGGATATGTTTGAAATGACCTTAATAGACAAAACAGGGATTTAAAACTTATTTTTTAACTCCTCTACTCTGAAACATTACAAAATGTACAGCGAGAGAGAGAGTGAGAGACGGAGAGAGACAGACACGGACAGAATGAGGATGATGTACTAAGTAGAACTGGTATAATTGTGGAGTAATCCAGCTGCATCATAGAGAAGAAATAAACATTCCCATCGAATGCTAGAGGGGTCTCCAAATCATTGGTTCTAGCATTAACGCGTTTAAAAGTTCCATTTAAATCAGTGAGGATTTTCATTTCTCCCCTATGGTTCTCTTGGTTTACTCAATAACTGTGTCAGTTCTTCTTTTTGATACATCATCCTCAGTAAGTCTGACAAAGCTCATGCACACAGAAATGGAATAATGGATATATAAAACAGTAATGGTCATGTTGCAATCAATTGTGAAAAACATGCTTTTATTTATTTGTTATTTAATTATTTATTTTGCTTATTAAAAATAACCAATAATAACTGACTCGTCTTGGTCAGGTGGGCAACATGGCTCCCTCCAGCTGTCTTGGACTACAATTCCATCATCCCCAGCCAGCCAGTGGGTTGTAGTGAACAACAGCAGAAGACCCTTGGGTTGCTCACTACAGCCTAGATGTTCTCCACTGCACTGCAATGTATTGGCTAAAATACAAGTGAAACATAATGGGGTACACTGAATGCAAGGAAGATGATGTATTGAGAAAATGGATTGAAGTAAAGCAGCTACATCATGAGACAGAAATACAAAGCATCTTTCATATATAAACGGGGATACTCCTTGCATATAGAGATGCCTCAATGTATTAAAGACCTCTCTAGCATCCAAGAGATTAAAAGCCCCATTCAAATAAATGGAGATTTGGACATTTTTATTTATCCCCAAACGTGTAGTAGGTTTACTCCATATTTAATCCAGTTTCTCTTAGTAGATCAGACTCAAGGGAGGGAGATTAACTAAGCTGTGCTAAAGAGGTGATAAAGTGGAGATGTCTTCTCCAGTTCCTATGTTATTCCATGGAGCCTATGTACTAAGATTTCTTCCACTTTGGAGATCTTAGTGCACAGTCTCTATAGAATAACATAGGAACTGGAGAAGTGGTAAACTGAAGAAGTCATCTCCCCTCTATCACCCCTTTAGCACAGCTTAGTTAATCTCCCTCCCTTGAGTCTGATCCACTTCATCACCTCTTTATCACCACTTACTGAATCTCCCCTATGGTATTCTACAGTAATCCTCAGATACATTGCTGATGGGCGTACATAAGATATCTTGCACATTTTTCATAACTTCCTATGTTATTGCGCGCATGGTTCTGGAGGCAGTTGAAAGAAGAGCCACCAACATGGGACAGGGTGTTCATGACACAGAGTACCAGAATAGACTCAAATAACTTAATATGTATAGGTTGAAACAAAGGAAGGAGAGGGGGGATATGATAGAAACTTTTAACTATACTAAGGGATTTAATATAATTCAGAAGGGCAACATTTACCAGAAAAAGGTGAATACTAAAAGAAGAGTTAGAGGTAGAAAAAATCAGACATAATGTGAATTAAGTACTACTTTTTGGAAAGATGATAGACTTAGCCTGCCAACAGAGGTGGTAGGGGCAAATGCAGTTAGATCATTAAAAATGACTGGGATAAACATGAGTCTGTTCTAAGAAGTATGTAAAATATAGTAATACTTGTGTAAAAGCCCATGTACATGGGGAAGCATTCTGTACGTTTGGGCATTGTCTACTGCACATGATTGCATCGAACAAACATACATCTGGCCTTTTATATTATTGGATAGTTGGTAAGGCTGTAAATGACACGCGTCCATAAAGTTCAGCTCATGCTATATCACCCCTGTTGATTCAGAGAACATAAAAAATGTATATATTAAAGCCATTTCCAATTAAGCCCCAAGAGTTAAAAAATCCCTTCATGACTCGAAATGACAGTCAGATATTTCTCTGGATCAACATTCTATCTGCTTAGAAACCAATTGTCATAATTCTCAATATTGTTCTGACCTGGACAGGAATCCATTACTGTTTGCATGCAACAACGATATCTGAAAGGATAGCATCCCTTGGCAAAGAATTTCGTAACTGTACAACCCTTATTAAAAAAATCCCTGCCTTTGATTTATTCCAAAGAACCTTTCCTCTAGTCTTAATGGATGATCTCTTGTTTTTGCTCAGCTCTTTGAGTAAATAGTTCCTTAGAGAGATCTTTGTATTGACAAATTTGAATATATTTGTAAGTAGTAATCATATCACTCCTTATACATCTCTTCTCTAATGTAAACAACCCATTTTGGCTAGTCTCTTTTCATAACTCGGATTCTCCAATCCCCTTATCAATTTTATTGCACATCTCTGCACTTTTTCCAGTTCAATAATATCTCTTAAGAACTGGAGGCCAAAACGGTATTCCATATTCCAGTTGGGGCTCAATCAAGGATTAATATACAGGTAAAATAATATTTGCATCCAATGCATCTACACTGAATTTTATACAGGATAGTATCCTATTAGCTCTTGCAGCAGTTAAGAGACACTGCACACTGCTGTGACTTCTATTGTCTATCAGTATCTCCTATGTGGGAGATACTCTAATGAGGATTTCCCACATAGTTTGCCATTTACTGTACATTTAGCATGTTTGTAGCATCTGCCACTTTTCTGCCCATTCACTCAGTTTATCCAAATCTTTCTCAGCTTAGTGTAATCCGCATAGACTGAGACATTACTTTCAGTACCCACTTTTAGATCATTAATAAACATATCAAATGTGTATTTGAATTAGATAGGAAAATTGGAAGACTGAATGGACCAGAGCTGTCCATAGGATGGTGTAGCAACAGCGCCACTGTACAATTTCAGGCCACTGTGATATTGCACCTAAAAAATTCAAATTTGAGCTGCAATACCTTTTGAATAAAACACCTTTCAGCATTGTGAGTACCATTTTTTTACTCAGGGGGATAAACACTACAATATGTATTTTTTACATATTGAGTATTACTATCCCTTTAAGGACAAGAGGAAAGTTCAGTGCATTGATTTGCAATGCATTGCAAATCCCTCTGGCCTTTTAAAGGTTAATGCGTGGTTAGAATATCCATGGTAGACGTACTTGCAATATGTTAGCTCTATACATTTTTCTAAGCTGGATATTTTATGCCCTATTTAGGAAAATCCTGTAGGATTTCCCACTTATAGTAGCAACTTTGAGAGTTCAAATAGAAACATCAGTTGTGTGTGAAGTGCAATTGAACTGATATGTGTTACATGACTGTCTCTGAATGCATACCACTAATAAACAAATCGAATGTTACCAATTGTTACAGCAAAAGCTGATGCCATGTATTAGGTCTCATTAAGAAGGGCATTTTCAAAAGTCTTAAAAGATATGTACCTGACAGAAAGCATATTTTCTATCAGATAAAATACATTTAAAAATCCAGTATACTCATAAATTGCTGCTCTCCATACCAAAATCACTATAAGATGGAAATGATGACTTAATCCTTTGATACTGATGAGTTTGGACCCTTGAGTCTGTCACTGATAGGGTTAACCCTTTGAGTGCCAGAGGGGTACACAGCGCATTGTAGAGCAATGTGTTGCGTACCCCTCTGGCACTCAAAGGGTTAAATAGATAGGAACTTAGCCCCGTATTTATAAAAGCAAACTGGGTTTTATTCTGGAGTAAACCAACTCCATTGCAGTGGCTGAAAAGCCCAGTTTAATTTAACAGGCTTTTTCATTTGTCCCCTTTAATGCAGTTTGTTTGTGTCTGAATTGCTGTTCTTTTTGTATATGACACCAAGTTAGTTATGTACTGACCTGAATTATGTTGCGATAGAGTAGTTTACTGTAAAAATAATATGTATGCCACAATTCAGTAAAAGACAGCTACAATGAGTGATGAAGGATGTGCTAATCCATGTCGTGCATCTGTTTCTTAAAGGGTTAATTTTAGGATAAAGCCAAAGTGAATATGGTAATGTGTAGTGTAATATATAGTTTCAAAGAGCAATTATCATGCTTTGCAAATTCTGTTCCTATGGGATCAGACTTTGTAAAAATTACAAGACTGTACTCTGCATTGCACATGGCAAGATACTGAACTGAGAGACTACTGTCTTGCAGTTCAGTTCCTGCTCATGGACCAATGAGGGAGTCCCTTTTTGACTCTTATTTTTCTCCCCTATTGGCCACTGGATCTTACAGTGTGGACCCAGCATCATCGGCAGGTCTGCTCATAGGGGATCAAATAAGCAGCTGAACGACTATCCTTTTAAAGTGTTAGTAATGTCCACAAAAAAGTTTTTTTGCATTTAGAAGAGCTTAAAAAGCTGAGCAAAATGCAAAAAAGTATCTCTCAAACAGATACAGAGAGATACAGGCGTTTGAGCAGAGCCGCGATCTCATTATTTCCCACATTCCCTTCATTGGAATGGTCTAAAACGTGTGCCTGGTTTTCAAGCACACGTTTTAGACCACTCCAATGAAGGGATTCGTGGTAAATAATGAGATCGCGGCTCTGCTCAAGCACCTCCATGTCGGCCGACACGGATCTCCTGCTGACAGCTTTACAGCTGTCAGTAGGAAACAGCAAACTTTAAACGCCTGTATCTCTTAAACCATAGCGGTTTGAGAGATACGGTTTTTGCATTTAGCTCAGCTTTTTAAGCTCTTCTAAATGCAAAATCTTTTTTATTTTAAATTATCACCTTCTAATGGTGGGCACAATGCAAGACAATTACAGCTATTCATTTTAATTTAGCTACTAGTGATCCTAAGTAACAAATGAAAATTCCCCAAAATCCCTTTGATTTAAATGGGAATTTTAAAGGGATAGCAACACTTTATTTTTAATTTATATATTCTGCAATTGAGTTTTGACCAGCAAAACAGAACAGTGAAGCAATGTAACACTATCCCTGCAGTAATGAGTGCTCTGTTTGCAGTATGCTATCTTTTTTACATTGCATCACTTTACCTGTTTTCTCAGTTCCTGACTGAAAATTCTCTGGACATAAAAGTTTAAAGAAATAGGTAAAAACAAAAAAATAATATGCATAAAAAGTATAAGCAATTTCGCTTTACATAGTATACACTTGCATAATGAGTAAAGGGTTACCCTTCTTTTAACAGTCATTAATGCTAGACAGCAATTCAGTCTATTGCAAAATAAAGCACTAGATACATCTATAGTATTCAAGGAGTTAAAAGTCCCATTTAAATTAATGGTTATGTTTATTTGTCCCCTATGATGAAGTTGATTTTCCCCATAATTGGTTCTCTTTACTTTGTGAATATGGCCTATCAAAACTATTGTGATGTGACACGTGGTCACAAGGGTGCAGTGTTGAGCTGAAGGAATCCAGCAAGTTGAGTTTAGCAATTTGTACTCTGCTGCGGTTAGTAACACACTTGGCAGAGAACCAAACATAGAGCTTGATGTACAAAGATGTTCAGTAGCAATTCTGGAGCAAACCATATGCACCATAGATGACAAATAAACATTCCCATTGATTTAAATGGGGCTCTTAACCCCTTGAATGCTAGTGAGGTCTCCACCACATTGCACAGCAATGGCTTGGAGAATTGCACAGCAATGGCTTGGAGACCACCCTAGTATTCAAAGTGTTAAAAGCCCCATTTAATGCAGTGGAAATTTGGGGACATTTTAGTTGTTCCGTATGGTGTAGTTGGTTTGCTCCAGAATTGCTCCATTTATTTTATAATACATCAACCTCATTAAGCAAAATTGCCCAGGGTAAAGACAAAGAAACTTGTAAGTTAAAATTAAAAGTGATTATCCAGATGAAAAAAAAATCTGATATTATTAAAAAATGACAATATTGTTTGTACAGATAATCATTTTGCAGATAATTAGCTTTGAGAATTGCATGCCATGTGGTAAATTACTAAATGTAGTTTCATTTTCCCAAACAATCAAGTAACTGACACTAGCATTCTGGGTCATATGACCAAAGTAGAATTGGTGCGATTCCTGGGCAAACCAAGTGCACCATGGGGAACAAGCAAAAATGTTTTCATATGGGGCTTTTAATCTCTATAATTCCAATGCAGAGGGGTGGCCAACACATTGTGAAGCATGCATTGGACACCTGTCATGCATTCAAAGGGTTAAATGTGGATGAGGCCTCCAACCCTTTGCTTTGCAATAAATTTGAGGCCTTTCTGTCATTCAAGGGATTAAAAGCACCATTTAAATCATTAGAAATTTTGAGAATTTTTATTTAACCCTGTGAGTGTCAGAGCAGTATGGAACGCATTGCAAAGCAATGCGTTCCGTACCCCTCTGACTCTCAAATGGCTAACTCCTATGGTGCAGTTTCTTTGCCCCAACCTGGGAACTTTCAAAATAAGCAGACCCTTGATCTTTGAAATATTAACCTCTAACGTTTGCAAGAATGTTGATTCTAGGCAATGTGTTCTTGTTCTTACAGTCTGTCCTCAAGGAACTTGTAGCTTGCTGTATCTTAGGCCTGAATTAGTGTGGAGAACAGTGTATCCAATACACACCTCTACACCACAATAACTGACAGATACCTTAAGGTATTAATGAATGATTGATTACTTTTCCCTACCTTGCGTATGTGAAGCAGGGAAATAAGACAAAAATATTGCATACATGCTGCCATTCCCACTAAACACACACATACAGTGTATGTGCATGCATGTCCAGTCCATAGATTTCAAAGTATCCTTCAAGCTGAACCTGGTGGATGGGAATGGCAGATCTAATATTATTATCCTCCTCTATTTAGAAAGCACCAAAACTGCACTCTTACTTCTGAGACACCTATCAAGGCTGCTATGATAATGATGTCCTAGGGTCCTATACAAACACATGAAAGAATATACTCACAAGGAAAGATTACATTTTAGGCATCAGGTTGCAGATAGAGAATTTTTATCGATGGATATTAGTTTCAAGTGCATGGTAATTAGAGAAGAAGTAACAACTCCTAGTAATAACCCCTCACTTACCTTACTATGGTCAGTAGACTCTAGTGGCCCTTATGGTATTTTTGTTCAAGAGATGACATCTTCAATAAGTCTTGGATTGACATGACAGTTGGTGGCAGTTTTATTACGCTGAAGAAGGCATGAGCTACTTAACCATTTAAGGAGAAGACAGGTGGGCAACCCATTGCACAGCAATGGGATGAAATTATCATGTGCAGCGGGCATTGTTCATGTCCTGTGGTCCTACCAGCAACTATCTTGTCTACCTCAGTGGAAATGCCTCAGTGGAAATGACATGCAGGACTGATTGTAGATGTTATTTCTTAAGCAAAGGTACAAGAAAAAAATTATAAAGGCCCAACAGGATTTTTTGCTCAAAATAAGTTAAGTGAGAGGTTACTATTAGGAGGAATTACTTCCCCTTAAAGTGAACATAAGCCTATGTTTAGATGTCAGAGTTCCTTTAATATACAAATAAACTGCATTCAGTTAATTAACTGAATAATTTATGAAATCTAATATTAAATATAAAACACTGTCATCTAGCTTTATATGTAGTAACACAAAGATAAAATATTTTTTTAAAGTCCATAAAAAACATTTCCTACATACTGTTGTACAAGGTAACGACTTTCTGCATTGAAACATCACTTAAATTGAAATTCAGCAAAATCAGCAGTGAATACACATAATATTGGAAAACTATTAGAGACCTTATTGTTCCCACAATTGCATATCATAACACTATTTGATTGCTTTCCCATAATAAGATAGGAGGGATATCCTTATCACTACTGAAGAGCAATTCATAGCAATTACAGTGTCTGCAGTGAAATGCATTTTAAGATACAACTGGCTCTGAACCGTAAAATGCATCATCTTTTTTTTAGAACACAGGCTAATGAACTAAGACTTACTAGACAGGGGCCAAATAAAAATTCCCCACATTTTCACTGCTTTAAAAAGGGCCTATGAACCCCATAAATGCTAGCGAGATAGTCATCAATAAATAATTGTGAAGCATTGGGGACATCAAAAGGTTAAATGCCTCACTTAAATCAAATAACATTTTATTTCCCCAATGATGCACTGGGCTTCTCCCAGGATTGCTCTGCTTTTTCTTAATTTATCACCCTCTGAGATTGGGGGGGAGATTCATTAAGAGGTGATAAAGTGGTGATAAACAGGTGATAAAGTGGATAAGACTTTTCCAGTTTGTCACTTCTCCAAGTCCTATGTTATTCCATGGAGCCTATGCATTAAGAGTTCTTCATCTTTGGTGATCTTAGTGCATAGAATAACAATGGAACTGGAGAAGTGATATCACTAGAGAAGTTATCTCCATGTTATCACCTCTTTATCACACCAGTGTATATCCCCCAGGTCTTATTGAGTTGGGTTTCATGGTGCATTGTAATAAATTAAATTAGCCCTAACCCGGTTCTTTAGGGAAAAACCACCAACCAATTTTTGGGAACCTAGCAAGTCCCCTGATTTTTGCCAACATGTTAAAGTATGTTAAATACCCTGTACCCCATGTTAGCCTCTGTAAAAAATATTTGTTTCCTGAAAAATCTAGTCTTACGTATGTGCTATGGAGGCTCCCTTTCCTGCTTTTTCCAGGATTGCAAGGCTCTTAACATAGCTATCTTCATAGGTTGTCCTAGAAATTATAGTGTCCTATTGTCTGTAAATGGGTTGAGATCTGGTACCAGCCTTTAATTTCATTAGCTCTGCACAAACACAAGTAGCCAAACTGTGTATATATGGCAGTGTGCAGATTTATTAAAATGCATGTTTAGGGTTAGATTTTAAATATCGAACATATAACAAAATATCACAGATGCTATTTAAAATTGCATAACCAAATTTCATTTTTATGTGTTAATGTTTCTTTACAAAGAAAACAGTTTATATATTATTGATTCATGAACTGCTAAAACAAAATTGCATATTGCATATTTGTCATTACTTAAAGGACCCAAGGTCATGCCAGAGCACTTGATGAATAAGTATAAAATATGAGTATTCAGACAACACAACAAATTCTTCCACAAAACAGCACATTGATTTGGTGCATTCATTGGTGGGAAAACACGAACGAAAAATATTTTCCTAAAATCACAGATTGTAGTCAAGCATATGGTGTTTCTTGTTTGCTCAAGAATTTGTCCAATATCTTACTAAATATTAGTCTCTATGTTTTGATCTGAAGCTTTATAGGCAGTATAAAAATCCCTGGAGAGTCTAACTAAAGTCAGCTGCAATGAGCACAGGCAAGAAGTGAGTGAGTCCTTATAACCTCATAGAGTTTTTTGCAGGTGCATTACTAAGTACTGGCTAAAGGGGCTAAAGGCCCTTGGTGGTTATGCACTAAGGCATGATAAAGAGGTGATAATGTGTAGATGATGTCTCCATTGATATTACTTCTCCAGTTCCTGCGTTATTCTATGGAGCCATGTTAAACCATTTTTATGCTTTAATTGGCCATTTTTTGCATATTAAGATGAGGATCTGGAGGATTTATTGTTGCTGGATATAAAAACATGCAAGCATTAAAAAGAAGCAAAGAAAGGTTGATCAACGCTCATATAAAACAGATGGCCTGGGAAAAGGAGACAACATTTGGGTATATACTACTTTTTGCTGATAAATAGAGACAAACATGTAAGAAATGTAAATAGGGTACTAACGTCTAAGACTTTTTCTATACTAATCCCATGACCTATTAGCCCAAGCCATAGGGGGTGATAATCTTAGGCAGGAACCTTCCAGACTTCTTGACCTATGCTACTCATATGACAAGAGTAAGAGTGGTTAGCAATTTGTATTCATGTACTTTATCCTCCATTCTTAGGCACATTTAATTATAATGGGTTTAGTAGGCCGATATTAATTTAATTTGACTGTTTTTCACCCATAGAAAATTGTGAGTGTTTTGGGGTGGTGTCCTTAGACTCTCTTAGGTATTTAAAACCATATAATCACCCTCTCTTATGCTACAGATCAAGAGTTGAGTAGAATGAGAGGGGGTCAGATGACCTCTTTCATCACATTTATACCCTCACCACAGTGCAAATGATGGTGGTTCTTTAAAGGGATAGTAATACTTAAAATGTAAAAAAAAATATGTTGTAGGGTTTATCCCCCTGAGTAAAACAAGAGTACTCCCACTGCTGAAAGGTGTTTTATTCAAAAGTTATTAATTTTCAAAGTTGAATTTTTAGGTGCAATATCACAGTGGCCTGAAATTGTACAGTGGCGCTGTTGCTACACGATCCTATGGACAACTCTGGTCAGTTGACCATAAATCTCCATAGGATGGTGTAGCAACAGCGCCACTGTACAATTTCAGGCCACTGTGATATTGCACCTAAAAAATTCAACTTTGAAAATTAATAACTTTTGAATGAAAGACCTCTCAGCAGTGGGAGTACTCTTGTTTTACTCAGGGGGATAAACCCTACAACATATTTTTTTTTACATTTTAAGTATTACTATCCCTTTAAGTATGTGGACTCCATGCTTTATATTTTGGGGGGGTGAGGAGACACTTCCAAGTTTATGTTATTAGTAAAACATGTGCTGTACCTATGCATCACTCAAAATGTTATTCCAAATATCCCAGAAATTGTCACCTTTTATTTTGGCTTCTTACAACCACTTGTTACTAAAAATGTATGAAACATGCTTCCAATCTTTTTTTTATAGGACTGAAAAAAATACCCTGCCATGAAAAACTACACTGATAACTACAGGACAGATTTCTATAAAATGTTCAAAATTTATAGCGAATGGTAATCAGACTTGAACTTTTCCTCAAATTTGAGGCAACATCAGTTTCCATTCTCTCATGAAGTTATGGTCAAATTAAAAAGACCATTTAATATAGAATGCATACATTCAATGCACAGAAATTGCAGTACTGACATAGTACCCTTTCTCAATATCTCACTAGGGTCCGAACCGCTAGATTTGATAACCACACTGAGGCTGATGTACTAAAAAGAATTGGGGCAACTTTCTAGTATACCTCATGCACCATAGCAGACAAAAACATCACAATGTCCATTGATTTAAATTGTACTTTTAACCCGTTGAAGAGACTAGACATGACATTCTTGACACTCAACTCCAATTTAATTCAATGGGAATCTTATTTGTTCCTTGCGGTGCAGTTGACTTGCTCCACAATTTCTCCAGTGCATCTTAGTATACTAGCCTCTCTCTCTCTCTCTATATATATATATATATATATATATATATATATATATAAAAGACTATTGCAAAGCTCTGAGTAATGCTGATCTGTTCTGGTCTTCTGTTACCAGCAATTCACAGTCCTACCTATCACAGAGGTTGGCTATATATGTTTTTGTTCTGTGGAGATATTTTTAGCATACAAAGGGTTAATATAACATATATCTGGCAATGTAGTACTAAGCATATATTCATGACTTCAACTGCTGTGAAAAAAAACTAAATGAAAAGCACACAACCACTGGTACACCAATAAATCCTTTTATTTGGTTGAGTTATGCCAGGTAAACACGCATTTCAATATGTGCTATACACATAGGCACTGTATAAATAAGGCTGTAAAAGGTCATGGTCATATGGCTGCTGGATTATTAGAAGCATCTTCTCATCTTGTCTCTATTAACCCCCTGGAAGCTTGCAAGGTCTCCAATGCATTACAAAGGGGTTAAATATTATAACTAAAAATAAATACATCAATTATTGGCTTTGGCAAATGATTAGATTGTAGCCAGACAATTGTACTGCTCACAAATTAAACAACTGAGTACCAGAGGGGTATGCCTATGTAATAGATTGCTCTGAAATGCTTTGTTTAGCCCTTTGGTCTCAAGGGGTTAACAACAATTATTATTTAAATGTTTGAGGGTGAGAGGGTTAACCCTTTGAGTGCCAGAGAGGTATCCAACGCATTGCAACATAATGCTTTGGATAACGATCTGGCACTCTAAGGGTTAATAAATATCTTTATTTAAAAATTACACTGATGGTCTGATTTTCCATTTCAGATGGTTTCTGAATAGACGAGAAGTTCAGTTGTTTTAGAAAGGTAAAATGAATGAACATGTTGGAAGAAATGAAAACCAAATGATACTCACATCATCCTATTTAATAATTCGCTAGGATGTTTGTCAGAAGCCATCATGTGCAGTAGAGACTGCCGGAACGCACAGAATGCTGGGATTTCTGTGCTGGGAGCATTCTGTGTTTTCGGGCAGTCTCTACAGTGCATGACGCAGAGCAGGACCGGCCTCTTAACCCTTTGAGTGCCAGAGGGGTACGCAACCACTCAAAGGGTTACCATTGCCTAGACCCTGTCCCGGGCACACGGGCTTTTACACTAGTATAATTATAGATTGATAGTTCAAGAATCAGCTGTGGTGATTTACTTAATAAGGATTTGGGGACGTGAGCACAGTTAGCTTGAATCATGAATTTTAATAAACAAATACAGATTTTCATTTGTGAAGGGAGGGAGGTTGTAAGATGTCTATCTAATAAATTATGTGCTATGAGAAAACTTCAATGTTATAAGCAAATTTATTTTAATAAAAGGCAATAACCGAATGGTCCTAGCAAATGTGGGCATTGTAGATACCTCTAGCAGCCAATGGGTTAATAGTTGGATGTAAAATTTGCATGAATATTTAGGGTCCCCAAAGGGAAGAGGGTAATTCTGAAGTAAACCAAAGGCACTTCAGGGGAGAGTAAAAGCTTCCATTTCTTTGGTGTCAGAGGGGGTATCCAGGTACCCCTCTAGCAAAAGGATGGTTAGACCTTTTTAACCCCTTGAAAGCTAGGGAAGCAATGCATTAGGGTCATCTATCACTTAAGGGGCTAAAACCCCCATTTGAAGCAATGGGAATATGGGGAATATATTTTTATAATCTATATGCAGTCAGTTTGCTTAATAATTTTTTTGTGCATAAGATACTTATTCATCACTGACCTGAGACTTAATTTCATTTAAGTGGCTATACTATTGTTTTTCATGTAATGTTTCATCTCTCATGTTCTACTGAAAATGCAAACTGGCTATGTACTTCCTACAGGTAAATGTATAAATGTTTAAACGCTCACATTTAAAAGGGAGGAGGTAAAGAATTATTAGTCACCCAGTGCTTTAATTATGCAAGCTTTCAGGACCACTCAAGTTCCTCCTTTAGGATTGTCCACATTAATGAAAAGCTGCATATAAAGAATCTAAATATACTGTAATAATTATCAGTGTGAGAGTTACACTTCTGTAAGAGTCTTTTATTATAAAACAGGTCGTTTTTTTCCGTAAGCACTTTCTCTAGCTGAAGGTCATGAAAAATATATTACATTTTATATTGCAATATAAAATGTTACATTTCATTATAATACATGTTCTAAATAAAAGTTAGATGCATATAATGAAATTGTTCTTTAATTTTTGGAATAATACATCCATAGAATGCATTTTATCGAATAATGTATACAGTAACATTAAGCTTTAAAAGCACAAAGCAAAACAAATAGTGATTATGGTTATACTTAAAGCCTAGATATCACATCATTATTCTATAATAATATCACATATATGACTAAATCCACTTTTCACCAACTCGGAAAATGTGTAATAAATATCTTAATTACGCATCTTTTTTACACAGTGTTGGAAGGCACCACTTGGCCTTTGCATCACATCTCTACTTTCCCTGTACTATGTACTTCCATGTTGGCTTTGAGGCTTACTCTTCACTAGCCAGCTTCAGATGGGGATCTCATGTGGCTTCCAAATGTTGTGCCCATGTATGCTCACAGCGTCATCAGCTTATGTACACACAGTTATCATTCACTGTGTAGGACAGTGAAAAGGCAAAAGAAAGGGAGAGTCCATCTCCTTGTGTAGGACCTTTTATTGTTATAAACACATGTTCAACCAAATGTATACAGCAGAGTTCAGCTTACAAATTATGTTATGACACCACTGAGCCACAAACACTTTCTGCTCTAGGGCTCTATCTGTCTGCTCCTTTTTTTCTCTCCAGCTGTCACAAAATCAAAGCAGTTCTTCTCCAGCAAAGTATGCTCCCTCATAGCTGTGATCTCTGTCTCTAAGTGTTTTGTGAGTTTAACATCCCACTTTATCATCATTGGATCCTGGTGACCAAGGTCACCGCAAAAGGTAAGCTCTCTGTGCTGGCTAAGGACTGCTTTGGTCTTGTGACAGCTGAAGTGGTAGAGAATAGAGCAGACAGATTGAGCCCTAGAAAAGGAAGAGTTTGAATCTCAGTTAATTGAGACCATAATTTATATGTGGAACTTCTATTGTTCATCTGTGAGTAGCCATTTGGTTGTGTATGTGTTTCTAAAAATAAAAGTTTTCTTCCTATTCAGGAAGATGCTCTCTCTCTTTACCTTGTCTTTTCTGTATTTTATAATGAGAACACCACCCATGGGATCAAGTGTGGTTACAAGGAGGATATTGAGCTTCACATTTATCTTTGGGATTCAGAGACTAAATATCCTTCAGTGCAGATATATCTATACAAAACTGTACAGGACTATCTATTCAAAACTACATTTCCCATAATCTCTTGCTTGCTGGAGATTATGGGATTTGTAGTCCTAAACATCTGGAGGAACTCAGGTTTTCCAGCACTAGATTAAAAGATCCAGGACAGGTATACACAGGCAAGGCAATATGCAGGGAGTGTGGTGCAAGGAGGTGATCACAAGATCGTAAATGTGCCTTGGGAATGTACCATAGGGGACAAATGAAAATTCCCAAAATGCACAAATGAGTTTATATGGAACTTTTAGCTCTGGGAATAATATGCAATACACTGGAGACCTTGCTATCATTCAAGGGGTTAAAACTCCATTTAAATCAGTGGAACATTTTATATATCCCCTATAATGTAACTAGTTTGCTCTAGAATTGCACGTCGTTAGCTTATTTATTATGGCCATTAGGGTCCTATCCACAAAAAAAGGATGAACACTTCTGGAACATAAAATGACACCATCATGGTTCTATAAAATTCCCTATTGATATAAGCAGGTTGTTTTTAACCCCTTTAAAGCTAGAGAGGTCTCCATTATATTGTTCTCTGTCATTCAAGGGGTTAAAAGCTCCAATCAGAAGAATGAGAATGAAATTTGTCATCACTCCCCTGTGGTTCAATTGGCTTGCTCCAGAATTGCTCATCTTTTATTTTGTGGATAGGTCCCTAAGGGCCAAATTCAATAAGTTAAAGCTGTAGAATTCTGGGGCAAACTAACTGCACGGTAGGGGATAAATGAGAAGTCCCACTTGAATTAATTGGGGCTTTTAAACGGAAAAAAAAATTCAAGGTAATCTAAGTGTGATTTAATTCCCTTAAAGGGTTAGTAATGTCCAAAAAAGTTTTTTTTGCATTTAGAAGAGCTTAAAAAGCTGAGCTAAGTACAACAAAATCGTATCTCTCAAACCGCTATAGTTTGAGAGATGCAGGCATTTAATGATCGATGTCTTCTACTGACAGCTGTAAAGCTGTCAGCAGGAGATCCTTGTCATTCAACACGGAGGCTCTGCAGCAGAGCTGGCAGGCACATGTTTTAGACCATTCTAACGAAGGGATTCATTGTAACTAACGAGATAGCGGCTCTGCTGGAGAGCCTCAGTGTCGACTGACACGGATTTCCTGTTGACAGTTTTACAGCTGTCAGTAGGAGACATCGAACTTTAAATGCCTGTATCTCTCAAACATAGCGGTTTGGGAAATACAGTTTTTTGCAATTAGCTCAGCTTTTTAACCTCTTCTAAATGCAAAAAAACTTTTTTTTGGACATTACTAACCCTATAAATGCTAGAGTTCTCCATCACATTGCAAGCAATACGTTAGAAACCTGTCTACCATTCACAGCATTATAAAGTACTAGTGTAAAAGCCCGTGTACACGGGCCAAGGTCCAAGTAATATTAAGCGGCCGCTACCTCACTGCTCCATTCGATGCGGTCTTGCTTCACCTCACTCACGCGATGAAATCATGTGCAGTAGAGACTGTCCGAACGCAGGCAGTCTCTACAGCGCATGACTGCATCGTGACAAACATCCTAGCGAATTATTATATAGGATTTGGTGCAATGGAAGTTTGGTGAATATAAATATTTCTCCCCTATGTTGCATTTGGTTTTCTCCAGGTATGCACATCTTTTCTTTTGTGGATAGGGGCCAAAGGGCCGTATGTTCAAAAGAAATGAGGAACAGTTCTGCAGCAAACCAATATTACCACAGGGTACAAATTTCCATCACTCCCACTGTACGGACTCCAATGCTTCACAAAAGGCCTTATGCACAAAAGAAAGTATAATAAACTATAGAGTGAACAGACTACATCATAGAGCTTTGGAAATAAAAATTCCCAAACATCACATTCATTTTAAATGGGGCTTTTAACCATTTGAATACTATAGAGGTTTCCAATACATTGCAAATAATCCAAAGGCTAAATCCCCTATTTAGGCTAGATGGTATCATTGGGGAGTGCTATAGAATCCAAGGGGTTAAAAGCCCCATTTAACCCTTTGAGTTCCAGAGGGGTACTTGCGTACACCGGCACTCAAAGGGTTAAATGAATATAAGGTTTGGGAGTTTTTATTTCCATACTTTTATGGAGCAGTCTGTTTGCTCTATAATGTATTCTTCTTTCTTTTGTGTCTAAGGCCTTTTATCAAGCACTGGAGACCTTTCAGTGGGAATTCTGGGAATTGGTATTTTTACCCTATGGTACTGTTTTTGCTACAGGACTGTTCCTCACTTCTTTTGCACTTAGGACCCTATCCACAAAGGAAAATATGTGAGTTCCCACCCACCCACCCTCCATGGCACAATTAGTTTGCTCCCAGATTGCTCCTCTTTTTTTTCTGCTTAAGGGCCTAAACTAGTAAAGCTCATGGGTCTTTTTGAGTGTTTTTTCTGTACTTTATGATCTTGCAATTGGATTTGTTTCTACAAACAATAACTTGTTAAATATGTCTGCATATTATATTTGTAATTTTCCTAGTTGTTTTAGCTTTGTTTTTTTAATGTAACTCTTGCTTGCTTTAAACTTTTATTGTCTTGGTAAATCATAAAAAAAGAAAACATTAGTATACCCAGGAGAACTGTTAAAAGTGAAAAACTGAAGTGAGATGCCTCAAGCTACCCAGTGCATGGTTCATAGCATAACACTTAGGGAGAGAAGAACTTTGGTGGGACTGTACAGTATTCTCGCTTCAGTGTGAAAAGACTCTCAAGAGCTTTATATTCATGTTCTTACTATACCAGGTTTTATTACTTCTATTGTAATATTTAATATTTCTACAGACAAAGCTTTAATTTTAAGGATTTAATGGATTACAATGTGGTAGAATACTCAGTGTATCCATTTGTCTTCCGCAACAGTCATATAAAGCAATTACAAGAACTGCCTTATAGTTAGATGACATAGGTGAAAAGTATTTGATTTGGTTATGGCTTGTTTGACTTCCAGCCATTAGCACTTAATACAAAAAATATATAGATGGCTTTTACACTGAGCAACACAAAGGCAGCTGGGAGATGCCTCCCTCAAATGCTTTACAGAGCCAAACTGCATTTTATTGCGAGTGTAGTACTTCCATGCCCAGTTCATTTTATGGGGACATTGTTGCTATTGCTGACTACACACAACATACAAACGTAAGTGAATATAGTTTTTCATCAAGCTCAATAGATGCAACTCTGGATCAAACCATCTGCACAATTGGAGCACATGAAAAATCCCATTGAGTGAAATGGGGCTTTTAAAGTGGACCTGTCACATTGATTCCAGTTTGCATATTTGAAAACATTATTAAAAACTGCCTATGTGTCATGTTGGTCAAAAGACCAGCAAATGTACAGTAAAGGGGATATTCATATTTGTTAACGTATGCTAATAGTGGGGCCTCTGCAGTACTAGTGACATTTCACAAGCTAATGAAGATTTTCAGTGATGTTTCATATGCTAATTAAACAGTGTGCTGCACCAGGATGCTTTCACTTTCACTCTTCCAGGAACTAAAAGTAAGGCTATTTCCTAAACTATATATTTGCTGGACTTTTGGATAACATGACACATAGGCAGTTGGAGTTTTCAGATATGTAAACAACAGATTTCCAGTACATTGTATATCACTTTTTTTTATAAATAAACACCTACATCTAAATGTTCCCCCTTTGGTGCAGATTGTTTGCACCAGAATAGTGCCTGTTTAGTTTGCTGAATAAAGCATTATGTAAATAATACTAACCCCTTTCAGTTTCTATGCTTTAGAACCCTGTAGCATTAAAATAGTTAAATACTGTTGCCATCCAAAGAATTTTAGATTTAGCTATGCAAGTAAGTTCTTCAGTACAGTACATTTCTTTTCCACTATATTTCTTCTGTGTTCTGCATACATTGTGCTTTAGTACATTTTTGTGTGGCACTTTTTTCTGCAAAGTAATGCATTGCAGACTCCTCTGGTCTTTAAGGGGTTAAAATGTAATATTTTTCAAGACAAACACATGCAAGCATGCACGCACGCACCATAAGCATGAAGAAAGTTATAGTTCAAAAAGAGATAAGGAGACACCTGTTTTAAAGGGATCATATTTCCTTATAATGTATTTTTAGATTTTGGGGGATGTATGAGACCACCGGTGGCATTAACCTCCAACTTCAGCCAGTGTAACACTCACGCAGAAGGATCTGCCTGAGTTAATGACATTGACTTGCATTTAACTTGTGGAAATCCTGAAAACAAAAGCTGTTGGAGGTGGGTTTTGAGGATAGGTTTGAGTGTCCCGTGCACTATAGCACTGATTACTTTAGAGCATACCAGCAATAACTTTAAGCCATCAAATGTGTTGTGCATCCCTAATGAATTCAAAGGATTAAGGTGAGCAATTCCCAAGCACCTCCCCAATGCACAGCAAAATAGTTTAACCACTTAATGACTGGTGATGTGCCAAGACCGTCACAGTTTTTTTCCCCTTAAGGACCGGTGACGGTCCTGGCACATCACATACCTGCAGGAGCTCTGTAAGCACAAATGAGGTCTGAAATTGACAGCTCCAAGACTGGAGTGGTTTCTTTTAGACCCCCCTGCCCAGTCTGTGAGTGTGCTGGAGCACAGGCAACGATCAAAATGGTCCTTAAGGGAAAGTAACTTCCCTGAACCGCTGGTCATTTTAAGGGGTTAAAGTTACACCAATTTCCTCTGTGCCGCGTTAGTATGTTTTGTTAAAAAAGGTGCAGTGGAAAAGAATGCTCTAAAATACACTTCAACACTATCCTACCTTTGGTGCAAGCAGAGGTAAGGGGAGAATTGTGGGTGTATATAGCTTAATAATTTGGTTTTAGGCAGGTGCTGGATTATAAAATAGATTCTAGTGCCTGGTTTATTGTGGAAACGTACTGGTACATCCCTCCCTTATATGTCCTAATAAGTCATAAAAATAATCCTAATATATTTAGTAAGTGCTTCTTATTTTAAATAGTAATGTGTAGTTCGAATTTTCATTTTGAACTGTCAGTTTTCTCAGCAGTTTCTGACAAACCGTGTCCCTAACGACTTTTCAGTATTTAATGCTTACTGGCATAGAACACTGTGAAATATACTTGATTGCACTAGCTTTTCTCCTGTCAGTGTTACTTGACTCTTGAAAGGCTTATGTACTAAGAGGAACTGGAACGATTCTGAGGTAAATTATAGGGGGCAAATAAAGGGGGAATTTAAACCCTTAACTCTAGAGAGGTCTTCAGTGCATAATTTGCAATCTGTTATAGATCTCTAGCAATCAAACGTTTAAATCAATAAAAATGTTGGCAATTTTTATTTATGCCCATAATGCAGTTGGTTTGCTCCAGAATTGCTCTATTTATGCTTAGTTCCTCAGCCTCAAAGTGAGGCTGCAGTAGGAACAACATAAAATGATTACATTAACTCTTTAAGTGCCTGAGGGGTGTGCAACTCATTGACAAGCAATGAGTGGAATATCCACATGGTATTCAAAGGGTTAACCCTTTGAGTGCCAGAGAGGTACGGAAAGCAATGCGTTGCGTACCCCTCTGGCACTCAAAGGGTTAAGCACCAAGAGTCATGGAACATCAGTTATACATTGAAGGCATAATGTTATTTGTATATTATGTTGCAATTCATTTAGCACTACATTGTGGGTAATATGAATTGTATTTTAGCAGCATATAATTTTGCAGAAAACCTGTTAAAACATATACAGTTTCCCTTTGAGCAGTATTCTGGATTGATTAATACCCATACATAGCATGGCATATATGGAAACCAGACTAGAAATGTAACATCTACTTGTTATTATGAAGAAGCCTTAAAACAATATCTCCAAGGTCCACGTGTTACAGTTTAGTAAACAGAAAAGTACCACATTTGACATCACTGATTAAGGCCATGCATTTCTAATGGTTCATACACATTTCTGAAATCCACAATGCATCAATTTTTAATAAATCCACTCTCTCAGCCCCATTAAAAAGATGGTAGGGGAAAGATTTTAGAGTAATTAATGATAGAGTTAGCTGCTAAATATTAATAGGAATCGTAGTTCTGCATAAAATATAACATATAAACCTTGCCAATACAGACACACCAGTAATTAAAGTTGAATATGTAATTATGCTGATTTATAAGACAGGGAAAAAGTTACACTTTTCGAGGCTCTATGTAAACCGTAGGTAATAGTTAAAGTTGTATTTTATGGTTTTAATAAAAGGGCAATGCACTTAATTTAGTGCAAGTTCAGAGCTGGATTGAAGATCATAATCAGTCAGATAATGACTATGTACAGTCCTGGGTACTTTTTATGGATATTGGCTCAATACGGAGAAATTTTCTGCTTTTGCATCCCTAGTAGATATTGCAGTGTGACATTAACATAGATTGTGTCCTTTTTTTTAACTATGAAATATATATATTCAAGGCATGACATTTTACTAGAATAGCTATTTTATATTGTGTAACATAGGATAAACTGTATTTTATATTTATAACAGAACAGCTAAAACAGTCAGGTTTAACACTGAGTCACACTGGTGTATTCCCTCCTGTGCACAATGGGTTTCTGTAATAACATACAAGTGTTATTTGACCAAAAGCACGCACATGTAGGTTACATCTGCAAAAAAGAGTTTCCGCAATCCTCAGCTGCAGGCATTGATTCTGATGTACTAAGAAGAACTGCATCAATTCTAACTAAGCTAGAGGGGACAAAATAAAAAGAGCCATTGATTTAAAGGAACAGCTACGTTAACATGGAAATAGTAAGCAGGGGGATGTGAGCACTAAATCAGTCAATGGGTGTTTTAGGGGTGTTCCTTTCCGCTATGGTTGTTTAACGCAATGTACTAAACATAAATTGGTGTGAATTTATTCTATTTTCTTGCACATGCTACAGGGTAGGATAAGAAGCTTGCAGACATCAAAGTCCTACAATAACACAGTATATCTGTTTGTATATATTACAGCAATCATACACTGTAGTGCATACACTGAAGCACCGACATTACCATTACAGGGTAATGCCAGTGGAGCTGTGCTAGCATAATAGTACTTTCACCCCACTGTCACCTAAAACTACTTTGGTGATCTTGAAACATCTACCAAATCATCTATATATTGTATTAGCAATGTTTTATTTAGAAAATGAGTTTTTGAGTTTTTTAGATGTATATATTATGATAATTAAGGCATGTGATACAGATACTTCCTGTTTTATTTCTACATTACCTTTCCTGCTAACTGACACTTATTTATATATGGGCTGTATGTTCAAAAAAAGTGGAGGAGTTCTGGGGCAAACCATTTGTAGCAAAGGGGGAAATTACAAATTCCCATTGTTTTAAATAGTGATGTTAATTCCCTGTATGCTAGCATACCTCCCAACATTTCAAATTGCCAAAGAGGGACACTTGTGTTTTAGGGGGGTGTTGCTGTGGGTATGGCCGATGGGTGGGGTATTACCGATAATGTTTAGGTTATTTCATGACCTCTTGACACCTCCTTGTGTAACCTAATAAATGAATTATAACAAGACCAAAGTATTTTATTTACACAGAATAATATATAAACACATATACTGATATTTAAACAAACATTAAAGTGAGTTTTATTGCTGTAGAGCAATCTGATACACTTATATACACACCTAAAAAGAGGGACATCAGGGTTGGAAAGAGGGACAGAGGGATTTGGGTCTAAAAGAGGGACTGTGCCTCCTAAAGAGGGATACTTGGGAGGTATGGGGTTAACTCTTCATAAGTGTGTCACCAAGCATATCATTTGGGTGTACATTACATCCCAGGATTAATTTTGTCAGTTAGCAAAAACAAAATATACCCAACTAACTTTCCATTGACAATGGGTTAAGAAGGTAATTCATTCAATTACCTCCTTAACCCCTTATTTACCAGAGGGGGGGATTGGGGACCTGTGGCCATGGCATTGTTATTGTTGCAACTAAGCTCACTGGGCATGAGACACCACCTATGACCAGTGCTTTGCCCTGCATACCTATGGGTCCTAGGTGCTGTCTCATGCCCAGTGAGCTCAGTTCGAGTTGCAACAATAACAATGCCATGGCCATGGGTCCCCAAACCCCCGTCTGATAAATAATGGGTTAAAAATAGGTTTAACTTTAAGGAGGCGATTGAATGAATTACCTAGGCTTCTTAATGGTCCCATTGTCAATGGATTGGTATATTTTATTTTTGCTGACTGACAAAATTACTCAGAGGGTACTAGGCGGCCGCGAACACGGAGCACTTTGTATCAATGAAAGTGACTGTGCGCAGCGGCTGCTGGAAGTGGTATAATGTGAGCGCTGCATGACCACTTCTAAGAAACACCACTGGCACTGTCTGATTGACTGCTCCGTCTGGGCTGGGGACGGTGTCTGAAAATTGAAATTGATTCAGACACCACCGGGCTTAGCTACTACCATCTGAGTTCCAAACGATGAAACTTGGATGCCGTGACCAGGCAGGCTCAGTAAGTGTCGTGGCAGAGACAGACAGAGCTGCGCCGTGTGGTGCCTCTCTAGCAACCCCCCCCCCGCCCAAATAATAGCACTGTATGAGAGCGGCAAGCCACCGCTGCGATCAGACAGGACAGTACACACTGAACTTATATTGTAACTCACTGACACTGTACCTTAGGTTGGAGGGTACAGGAGAGGACCAGGATGCAGTCACGGCAGATGATAATTAAATTTGTCAATCAGGCTGCGGTAACCCGTATGCCAGCAGCGGGCGGAGAGAGTCTTCTGTCTGCAGTGGCTATCTCAGCCAGCCTCACTCACTGCTGCAGCTCGGGCAGGCGGACTATGGCGGGGTTGCGTGCGTGTGCACATTTAACAAGTGTGTGGCATGTATGCGCAGAGTACACAATGATGTCACTTGACTCAGCACGGTACGTGGCGCTGCTCACACACGATCTCAGAGAGTGCCATGCGTCTTAGCTGCTGCTGGAGAGCCGGTAGTGTGTGGACAAAATGTAAGAGGCCTGGTAAAACGGGACAGACAGTAATGCGGGCGGGACAGCGGGTTTGGGCTATAAATTCGGGACTATCCCGTGTAAATCGGGACAGTTGGCTGGTATGTGCTAGAGAGGTCTCCAGCTCTGGAGTCCACTCCAGGGTTAAAATCCTCTTTTAAGTCAATGGGAAATGTTAGTTCTCCCCTACAGTGCAAATAGTTTGTCCCACAACTCCTCTTTTCTTTTGAACATATGGCCCACAACTTAAACTTTTCACTTTTACTGGAAGTTGGCAATACACTGCTAAACTGTGTCTGAAGAGAGAAGGAAATGTAGGTCTAAGACTCATGCCATGCCTACAGTAGCATAATCTATACATCTAAATAACTTAAAAAACTTATTTCTAAATAAAAACTGGCTATAGGGATTTTTAAAGCTCTTTCAAAATCACCCGAGTTGTTTTAGCTGTTTGTGTCCCTTTAATGGGGCTTTCAGCCCTCTGAAGTAACGACATCTCAAATGTATTGCTTTGCAATACATTGGAGACCTCTAGTATTAAGTGGTTTAAATTAATTATTGGTTTGCTTGAGAATTGCTCCAGTTCTTCATAGTTCATCAGAACTGTTATGCCTAAAATGTCCATTGTCCAAAGAACAAAACAATGAATGCAAAACTGGGAGAGAACATTGATGGTGAACAGTGGCCTAAGTAGTCATTGGAGGACCCCAGTGCAAACGTTTCTTGGGGGCCCCTCCTCTGACAAAAATATTTTCACAGAGGTATAACGAGAACTTATTGGACCTTGGCTGGATGGGGCCCACTTGAATACTGAGCCCAGTACAAATGCACCCTCTGCACCCCTGTAGTTACACCCTATCCCCAACCCCAACTAAAAAAAAATGTGTATTTGTCTGACATTTAAAGGAACATTAACACCTAATAAGAATCTGGATTGGTTCACATTTAAATATGTTGCACTTCATGCTAGCATGTGTAAAAATTCTCCATTTATTTTCTATGGACTAAAATCTAATCTTAATGTGCTCCCTGGGTGCTCCCATTCCTGTCTGTTCTAAGGATACAGGGCTCCCATTAACATATCAGTCTTTATAGGAGTGCTAGTGGTTTATTGCCTGGAAATGGGCTGAGATAAGTTAACACAGCATTTTTGACTAGAATACATTAACAAAATTAACTTTTATCTTCCTCTACAAATTGCAAAAACACAATCAAATGGTGCCTGTATAAAACAGTCTACTCATGTATTAAAAGCAAATTTAGCATTAGATTTTATTAATCTACCATAAATATATACTTTTTACAGATTCTAGCTGGGCATATACGATATTTAAAATGATATAATCTATTTTCATTTATAGCTGTTACAGTTTATTTAAATACATACATACATACATATTGTAAATTTTCTATCAATGGTATCTACTTTGAGACTTAAACTATTAATCTTAACCAGTTCAGGTTGAGCTATGTCTAAGTTGAGAGGGACGCGGGAGAAGAATTTGAGGACATGGTACCTCCAGCAGAGTTGTGCCGAATTGATCTTGTGCCGCAGAAAGTGGAACTGGTGACGTCACATGGAAATATTATAGCTAATATCAAATAAGTTCCCTTTTAAACAAAATACCGATAGATTGGGCAGGTCAAATCCATATCAAGTCTATTTTTTTATTGTCAGGCTATACAACATGTGAACATATTTTTCGGTTTCAAAGCTTTCATTTGCCTGATTAAGACCATGGTTTGACTCGCTTGTGTACACACTACAGTTCTTGATACAAATAAACAATGGTCTTTCCAAAGTAATTTGACATGATGGTCCCTTTGCATCTGAACAAATAAACTCAGACATAGTGACACATTTCACCAATATTTACTTTAGTCCCAAGTGTGCAAGAATGAATAATGTATTAAGAGTTGCAATGTGATGGAGTCATGCTAGTAGCATCACATTGCAACGCTTAATGATCGAGACAAAATACATATTGGTGAAGTGGGTCACTATGCATTTCACCAGTATGTTTTTTGCCTTAATCATTTAACGTTGCAACGTGATGAAGTTACGCTACTACTGTCACTCCATCACATTGCAACACTTAATACATTATTCATTCCTGCACACTTGGGACTAAAGTAAATACATATTTCTTTTTTCATTATGGGAGATTGAAATGTAATTGTACTGGAGCTTACTGATCCATTATATGTGTTGCACATCCCTATGAAGGGAAGTGTGAAAGTGCTCCCAGGGAGAGCTGGGAGGGAAGTGGGAGGAAAATTTGAGGACATGGGACATCCTGCAGAGCTGTGTTGAACTGATCTTGTACCGCAGAAAGAACTGGTTACATCACATGGAAATGTTCTAGCTAATATCTAATAAGGTATGTTCTTAAAAAAAATCCCCAATCTATAAACCATTTTAGTAGATTAATCAAATAAGATACAGTGTCTTGGGGGTGAAAGTTCCCCTATAATTTTGTGTTGTTGGAAGAGGGATAATAAGAGATAGATTAGGAAGTATTTTCTTTAATTTCTTGAATGCTAGAGATGGCACTAATGCTTTTCAGTGCATCGGTGACATCTCTAGCAACCAAGCAGAACCAGATTTACATCTGCGATACCCCTAAAAAAAAGCATCCGAGACGCATTTAGCTCCACCCATGGCCACAGCCTACTCCCCACCCACCGTTGCTTGGTACAGAAAATAATCTTACACTATAACAAACAAGATCAACACTGTAACAAACAAGATCATAGAAAGCACTTAAGTCCTTGGCTGCTAGCGTTCCACAATGCATTGCTTTGAACTGTGTTACAGACATCTATAGAATCCAAGGGGTAAAATAATGACCAGGAAAAAAAGTCTGTACACTAGTAAATAAACAGGCCCCCATAAACCAAAAGAACTAGGAGTGCTCTGGCCACACACACACACTCACACACACACACAGCTCAGCATGTGGGAGTAGTTAGTATAGCTGAGGCACTCCTTAGTGTTTGACACACTAGGAAGTTGCCTACTTTACCTAAAGGGAAATGTGGCCTTGTACTCAAGGTGTTAATATGAATACCTATTTGTTATCACTCATAACTGCCCTTTTTTATGTATTTTTTTTTAAGTGAGATCCTTCAACATAAGAGTTTAATAAAGTTCATCCTAGAGTCGCTTTCATTCGTATACAGTTGAAGCTCTAATTTCTTTTCATCAATATCCACTTATGCATATTAAAATGATTTAAGGACCAGAGGGGTGTGTTCCTTGTCCCTACCTCCAATATTTTATTTGTACACTTTTATGTATGTATGTATGTATGTATTTTTATTATGAAAACATATTAGTAATTTTGTGCACCTCTACTATCAATACCTTGTTTTTGACTGACATTTACTTGGAACCAGGGGTGGCTCTATGCTTTTTGAGGGCCTAAGTAAAGAATTAATGTGGTGACCCCCTTTACTGTGACATCAATATTTCTATTAAGATATTGCCATCTGATTTTATTTACATGCTGCAAAGGGACTGTATAAGCACTGCAGGGCCCTCTGACCAAGTGGGTCCCTAAGCAGCCATTAATTGTGATTACATTGTATCAAAAACACTGCTTGGAACTTTGTGCTCTACTTCTCTATCAAAATTGTTTACAATCAGTAGTGGCTGTTTGGGAGCACTAGCTACCACAGCACCAGCAGACAAAGTGAGAAGATGAACCAAGACAAAGATAAAAAAACAGTCCTTATGTTATTCTATGTATTGCCTATTCGCTAAGATCTCTTAAAAAACATAAATGCATACACAAATAAATGGCCTGTGTGGAATAATACAAGAATTGTAGTGCAGTTTATCTCATCTTAGTACATCTTCCTCCAGGAGCATGCCGAGCTACCTTTTGTTGCCCTCTTCTATTGTTTTTTTCACAGTCTGAAAAGCTCTACCCTTGATTAGGATAACTTCTTAAAACTGATGTAGTAAAAGGAACGGGAACCAAAGGTGGAATGCAAGAAAGTGGAACATTCACTATTTTAAAAAAGCCATACCTTTCTGTGCTATTTTAGATTGTTCATGTTTTGATCCAAGAAACCAATCAATGCCTTGATGCTGAATAGAAAATGCTCCTAAATTAACACCAAAGTTAGCAAACACTCCTAAATTAACTGCAAAGTTAGCACATGCTCCTAAATTAATGGCAAAGTTAGACAGACGTATGAAAATGTTTGCTAATTGCTTTGCTGAATTAGGTGCTATTGCTAATCTTCTCACAAAACAGCAGACAATTTAGCCACACCCACTTTGTGAAACACATTTGCTAAAAAATTTGCAACCAATCGCTAATTGAGAAAAAAAACTTTCAATTCAGCATCATTTTGGTGCTAATTATTTTGCCATTAAAAATTCACTGTAAATCGCAATTTCACACACTTCCTGAATTCCACTCAAAGTCCTTAAAAAAAGTGGAAGTGAAAAGTACATCAGGACCATCTTTGGCTCTGTTAGTGTGTCTTTCTATTATGCTGGTCACCATTTTCTCACCCCTTATTTTGTGATTTCAGAGTTTGGTCGCTACACAATGATTATTGAGGACACCGCTCGTGACAATTATTATTGCTGTATTTTTCATTGCAGCTATATGTCCATTCTAAAATTATTTTTGAGGACACTACTAATGTCATCATGTCTGCTTTTGTATGCTTTATTAATCCCAGCCACTATAAATTTATTTGATATCAGCCAAAGGTCTCCAGTAACATCACCTGTGCACCGACAACACAGGAATGATGAATCTTTTGCATGACTGAAATATTAAGCATAAAGAAGCAATTTCACAACCTTTTTTGAACTGTGTTCAGTGTGCATGTATGCTGGCTTTTTTTTTGTTTGATTTGAGCAGTGTGTCTGTTACCCAGTGTTTTCTGAGGACAGTATTGTTACGTTGGTATCTTCATGACTTATTCATCTTAATTGTTTAAACTTGTTGAGCGGGTATCCTCCTCTAATTCAGCTTGCACACACGAGTGTATTTTTTGTAAGCACAATTTCTTGCATTAATAAGGATAAATGAATACGCTGATTAATCTATAGGGCTTTATTTACTGTGTTTTGAATCAATTGCTATATCGGCTTCACTTGGGATGATAATATCACGCTGCAACTGTTTTTGCATGTAATCCATATGTGGAAGGTATATTTTAGGCCGGCATTTTGTGTCTTTTCACAGAGTGCGAATTATGTTTGAGGACCAACATTTAAGAATCAAATACACCAGGACAGTCGAAGTTCAGTCCTCAAGGGCCACCAAAAGGCCAGGATGTAAGGATTTCCATGCTTAAGCACAGGTGAGTCAGTCAAAATGAATGAGTCGATCATTAACTCACCTGTGCTTAATCAGGGATATCCTTAAATCCTGACCTGTTGGTGGCCCTTGAGGACTGAACTCGGACATCTTTGAAAAACACAATTATATACATAGAAAGATACAACATGCATAGTTGTTTTTCTTGTGTGATGAGTTTTAAATGTTTTAATTTTGTTCCCCTTACCCAGTCGCCCCATTGCCTATTAGAGGTGGCTTTAGTGCTGTTTATCTTTGCCTTTTCTTTTTTAATCAAATTTGTATTAGTTCCCAATGGTGCATTTGATTTGCTCCAAAAATTATCCAGCCCTTCTAAGTACATCATTCTCTTTAAGAGCAGATTATGCGAGTCTGGGTTTGTGTAGGAAACTATGATGAACTGAGGTATTTCTAGAGATTACAAAAGAAAATTACCATTAACCCTTTGAGTGCCAGAAGGGTACAGAACGCATTGCTTTGCAATGTGTTCCGTTCCCCTCTGGCACTCAAAGGGTTAGTTAATTAAGTATTCATTGGAGGGCCCTGTGCAATCATTTTTGAGGCTCTTTACAGAAAAATCTTCTTCCAGTGGCATAACTAGAATCTACTAGGCCCTGGTACCAAACAGTACCCTTGGATACCAGGACAAGGCACAAATGCACTACCTGTAGTTACGTCCTTGTTCTTAAATGAAGAAAAGTCTTTATGTTGATGATTTCTCTAGCATTCAACATAGTAAAATCCTAATTTAGCCCAATGAGGTGGATACCTCTCTGGCACAGAAAGGATTAATACAATGGAAGTGTTCATTTCTCCCATATAATGCATCTGATTTACACCAGAACTGTTCCACTTTGCCTTACATTTTTATGCTAAAGCATGAAGACAGGAAATTAGCTGTACTGGAGGATGCAGTTTAAATGTGTAGCAGTCTATGAATACCTCTCTAAATAGAGAGTTATCTATCTACATTCAGGTTTGTTTTTATTTCAATTTTATAAGCCAATAAAGCAGTTCTGTGAATGAAATCCATGTGCCCTGGCAGTAAAAGGGTGATGCTCACTCCTTAATTTCCATATGAAAATCTAGGTTATGAGCTGCTGTTGGCATGGAAATGCATTAATTTGGAGTCACCATGTTTGCGTGTCATTAGTTTAAACCATTTCAATGCCAGAGAGGATCCCATTCCCAATGCATTATTTTCACAGTGTAGTAGCCACCTACATTTCACTTAAAGGGTTAAATATTATGGTTTACATAAAAAAGCTTGAAGCCAATCACACAAGGCTCTTTGAAATTCCTGAGTTTAGATGAACCCCACTAAAGTTGTTGCAACTTGGCTTATTTTATTGCTTCTTTCACTAGCTCTGAATATATCCTAAATGGATACTGACATAGATTGGTACTAGAAGACACAGGTGTGGAGCGCTACACAAACTCACCAAAGCTTGATAGACCAATTAGGAAACTTCCATCCGATTAAAATTCCACTTTATTAAAATAATCTTTAAAATCATTCAGCAATGTACATGGAGGATCATAAAGTATCATAACATATCAATGGTGATGATTCGCCTTACGCGTTTCGTGGGAGAGCTCCCACTTAGTCATAGGCCGGTACTAGACTATTGAAAACATAGGTAGTGTTCAGAGCCCTAACCCTCCTTAATGCATCATTCTTATTAAAAACACACACACTACAGGGTTATATTGGTTAGTTTGCAGCCCTGCAGAATTAAGTTTTCCTAAGTATTCAGCATTAAAGGGAAGGTCTGGTCACCTTAAATATAGATGGTGTCAAGTAAGGTTACTTGTGATCTGAAACAACAAAGAAGGCTCAGACCACACCATATTTTGCACAGTATTCAAACATGTGGAACAAATAAGTGTACACACTTTTGTTGTCACTCCGGCTGACCTCAATCAAACTGGTACATAGCATGCAGGTTTCTATTGCCTGCCCTGCTCTGTGTAACCTCTGTTGAAAAAAAATATCTGTATCTGCTATATAGGAAAAATTATTGATCGCTGACAACATAAAATAAAATTCTGAGCATGCTTATACAAGAAGCTAAAACAATTTACAGCCAAATTTTTGGACACGTTTCTGGACTCACGGCCCTTTTATCTGGACAAAAATGGCAAAATGGTTTTGCCATTTTTTCCTTATGAAAGGGCGTTGAGCCCATAAATGCATCAAAAGATTTGGCTGTACATTTTTTTAGCTTCTTGCATGTGCATGCACAGTATTTTATTTTAATTTTTTTTGCCAGCAATAAATATTTTATTCTTTAGTGGATCCAGTTAATTTTGTCAACAGAGGTTATACCGAGAAAGGCAGGCAATAGTTATCTGCATGCCATATACCAGTTTGATTGAGGTGATAACACAAGTGAGTACGCTTATTTGTTCCATATGTTTGAATATTGTACGAAGTATGGTGTGGTCTGCTCCTCCTTCTGTTGTATCGTTTGTTTCTTGGCATCCTTCTGACTACTTGGAGATCAGTGTGCATATCTATCCACAGGAACATTTGATCTCTGTGTAGAGGTATATTAAATTGTATTTAATGCACTAAAATTGCCCCTCTTGCTTTCTTCTTGTTTGTTGTACAAGGTGAAAACATTAAGATAAGATAAAAAAAATTCTGCAGAAACCAAAACACAGACTCATTTTGACAGGGACCATAAAAATAAATACAAGTGGTGTCAACAAACATTTTAATGATCAACCTTTCTCAATAAATGTGAATAATACTGTAAAAAAACAGATTATGGCATATTACTTTGAATAACAAATTATGTAGCACCAAAAATATTTTTAAAACTTTTAGCTGTTAATCCCAAGTATGACTCATCTTTTTTTTATCTAAGCACACTCACAGAAGAATTGTGAGTACAAATCCTTCCCTCAGTGGCAGGCTCTACCTTTACAGGATTTGCATGGTATTTCTGCTTTAACAATTTAAAGTGCGACTTTTGTGGAAGGGTATAAGCTCTGGCAACCTCCGAAAGAGGAGAAGAGAGAGAGGCAATTTCAGGACATGCTATTCATGCAGACTGTGTTACAGAGGTCAGATGTCAGCTCTGTCAAAGTTAAAGGGATAGTAATACTTCGTTTTAACTTTATTTTATTTTGTAGGCATTAAAAAAACATGAAGAATGACATAAGTCTTATCTCTCAAACCTTTATGGTTTAAGAGATATTCACAAACAAAGTATCCCCCCCTGTTCAACCAGATCAGAAGGGAGGTGCCCAGGTAGACTGCAGAGAGGGACAATCTTCAATTAAGATAAGGGAAAAAGCTGAAAAACTTGTCAAGGGGGGAAGGGCTTTCATTGTTTTCATACAAAGAAAATTGTCCCCTTCTGTTATCTGTCTGGTCATACAACCAGATTCACATCTGAGAAGAGATGGCTTACACTAGGTAAAAGGGGCGGGGAGGGGAAACTTTGCTTGTAAATATCTCATAAACCATAAAGGTTTGAGGGATAAGACTTATATCATTCTTCATGTTTTTTTAATGCCTACAAAATAAAATAAAGTTAAAACTAAGTATTACTATCCCTTTAAAGAGTCCCAATCTACTCAACCAAAAATCTCTGAAACCATTCCACTGACCAAAAAACAAAAAGCACATGGTTTCGGCATTTCAAATAGCTACCTTTAATGAGACTAAATGCTGAGAAGTGAAAGATCAACTCTAGTGAAATATCCAAAGTAAAAAATGCAACACTTGGCAACGAGCAAAATTATATATGGCTATTTCCAAAAAACATTGAAACAAAATGTTAACCCTTTGGATGCTACAGATGTCTCCAAAGCATTGCTTTGCTAATGTGTTGGATACATGTCTAGCATCAAATGGATTGAAGAAAAAAAGAGAATTGCAACAGTGACAGATACACTTACATGTGTGGCTGTGGAGAGCAGCCAGGACTGCTGTTTCCGTTGCTGTCAATGTGATCCAGTGAACCATTGAGGTCTTCATGGACTGCCTGCAGTAATCCAGTGGATGCATTGTTTAACAAACCTGTGTTACTCAACAAAGGTAAACTACTTTCTGCCAACGCAGCCTGTAAAAAAATATATAATACAGATGAAGGATTTTTTTTGTTCTTTATCTACATACTTCTATTTATTTAGTAAAGCATTATCTATGTGCTATTATAATTAATATTCTAATTGCTAAGAACTGTTTTATAACTCAGGTTAATTGACCGGCTATTGTCACTGCTCTTATAACTCTGAAAGAAAAGCCCATTTTAAAATATTATTTGTTGTGAGTCCTTGGCAGCATATAGAACAAGCTATTAAATGCATTATGAAAAAAACTTTAAGAGGACTCACTGAAGGTGATTTAAAACTAAGTTCATGTGACACCTATATGTTGCTAGGAAGCACATTGTATAGCTTATTGTTTAATGATTTTCTGATGATTACAAGTGTACCATGAATAAATTATACCAGGCAATTATATGAATTTGTAATATTTCTTTTAGAAGGAATAATTGGCGGAATGCAAGAAAGTGGAGCAGTCTCTATTTTTTTGAAAGCCGTAAATGAATGCTCTGTTTGTGATCATTCACAATTTGATGCAAGAAACATACTAACCCCTTGATGCTGAATAGCACATGCTCCTAAACTAACGGCAAACTTTGTGAATGCTCCTAAATTAATGTCAAAGTTAGTGAATTACTCAAAATTAAAGGGATAGCAATGTTTCACAACAAAAGCAGCTCCAATTAATCTTCATAGTATTTGGGCCAGGGAGAGTGTTATTTCAGTACTATCAGAGTTGTAATTCAAGAGTAATCCCCCTCCCGCCCCTTTTACTGATGTAACACTGCTCACCACAGAACAGATAGGTGGTGTCCAGGTGGATTGCAGAGAGGGACAATCTTCAATTAGCATAAGGGAAAAATCGGTCAAGGGGGCAGGATTTTCATTGTTCTCACAGTGAGACTGTACCTTGCTGTGAGCTGTCTGGTCTTAAAGCCAGATTCCACATCTGAGGAGTGGTGGCTTACACTAGGTAAAAGGGGCAGGAGGGGGAAACGTTATTATTTATTTACTCCTGAATTATAACTCTAACAGTACTGAAATGACACTGTCCATGGCCCAAATACTATGAAGATTAATTGGAGCTGCTTTTATTTTGAAACATTACTATCCCTTTAATGGCAACGTTAGTGAATGCACCTAAATTAATGGCAAAGTCAACCAGAAGTATGAAAATCTGTGTTAATTGCTTTGCTGATTAGGCAAAATTGCTCATCATGTCATAAAACATTTTAGCCACTCACTTTCACATTCACACAAAAAAAGCAAACATTTGCTAATTCTGAAAAAAATGTACAATTCAATAACATTTTGGTGCTATTGTTTTGCCATATAAAGTATATTGTAAATAGAGAATGCAAACATTTCTTGCATTTCGCCCACAGTGTTATCTACACTGTAATCAAAGTTAGCTGACCCTAACCTATTGAGTGCCTGAGAGATGTTCAACATATTGATCATAACTCATTGGCCTCTGGTACTTAAAGGTTAAAGGGAAAATATGCCCTAGGACAAATAGCTCTACATTTGTGTAGTAGAAGGACAAAAGGTAGGTGTCCTTCATGCAACAGATTTATTGTCATATTTTTAATTTGCATCCAATCTCTCTTGTAGTCCACTGCAATTTTACTTTTCTTATCTGTTAAGAGATAGTGGTCCTTATGAGCAATTCAAATATATTAAAACCCACTGATCTGTTGTAAACAGTTGTAATTTAGCGGCAGACTTCAACAGAGATTACTATGTACAGACACAGCAGATAAAAGCCAAATCAATAAATACCTGTTTATATTATAAAGGACACACAAGAAGGTGATATTCACTTATGGCTAGGATATAGTGTCACTTATTAACATGATATGATTCCTTTAAGGGAACATTACCACAAACAAAAAGCATGTGTCAAAAATCTAACATTTAAATTGTAAGGCACATATATAAAGTTTTAGTTCTGATATACATAGCCACTGATTCACTTCTTTTGTTGTTTCTATATATTGTATTGCATGATGATATGTAAGAACATCTATTGAGATTAGTACAAACCTCTCTTCTATGCAAAAAGGCTGCTCTCTTATCCTATATAATAATTTGCTAAAAGTTTGTAACGACGCAGTCATGCGCAGTGGAGACTGCCCAAGTACATCATTCTAAAGCAAATAAATTGCACCACAGAGAACAAATAAATATTCCTAAAATGTCTCAATGGTGTTAAATTGGGCTTTTAATCACTTGCATGCTAGAGAGCAAGCAAAGGGTTAAAAGCTCCATTTTTTTATAAATGGAAATTTTTATTTTACCCCATGATGGAATTGTTTAGCTCTATAATTAATCCATTTCTCCTTTGTACATCAGCATCAGTCTACCTTTTGTTACTTCATAGATATCCTATATAATAATTTGCTAAAAGTATGTTTGTCAGGAGCCGTCATGTGCAGTAGAGACGGCTGCATGCACTGTAGTCATGAGGAATAGAGACTGCTTAAAAGCGCATCAGCTGATAATGGAGCGGGGTGCTCCGAATTCAGACCAAAGTCCTTTCTGCAGAGAGGACTATGGTCTGAATTCGGAGCACCCTGCTCCATTATCAGCCGTGTCACTGGCAGTCTCCACTGCGCATGACTGCACCTCGAACGGCCGGCACTGTTGCCCGTGTACAGGTGCTCTTCCACTAGTCTCTGATAATTTATAGAAAGACATTTCTACACTATTACTATTCACTAAGTGACATATATCCTTCTTGCTAGAACCCTGCACAAAGCTTATTCACAATTATATTTTACACAGTTTGTAATAAACAGCTTAATTAATAATTTTTTATAAAGAAACTAGTTTTAAAGCCCATGTACACGGGCCAAGAAAGGCGGCAATGCAGTCATGCGCAGTAGAGACTGACTGAAAGTGCCGCGGCTGATAACGGAGCGGGGTGCTCCGAATACAGACCATAGTCCTCTCTGCGCACCTTCCTGGGAAGGTCCCAGGAAGATGCGCAGAGAGGACTTCAATCTGAATACGGAGCGCCCCACTCTGTTATCAGCTGTGGCGCTTTTGAGCAGTCCCTACTGCGCATGACAACAGAGCATGCAGCCGTCTCTACTGCGCATGACGGCTTCTGACAAACATACTTTTAGCGAATTATTATATAGGATATCTATGAAGTACAAAAGGTAGACAATGATGCTGATGTACAAAGGAGAAATGGATTAATTATGGAGCTAAACAACTCCATCATGGGGTAAAATAAAAATTTCCATTTATATAAATGGAGCTTTTAACCCTTTGCTTGATCTCTAGCATGCAAGTGGTTATAAGCACAATTTAACGCCACTGGGAAATTTTAGGAATCTTTATTTGTTCTCTGTGGTGCAATTTATTTGCTTTAGAATGATGTTCTAGGTACAATGTTCAATTGTGAGGACATAAAATGATTAAATAAAAAATATCAGCTTTATTTTAAACTCTTGGAAAGTTATAGAAAAAAACAAGGCATCTGACCTGATTTAAACCTAAACCACTTTGAGTGCAATGGGCTGTCTGGTGCTCAAGGGATTAAGTACAGCAATGCTAATGTGATGTCAGAATATTGCAAGGAGAGTGGTGGTATCATTGTGAGATATACACTGCAGCAGCAATGTTTATGAATAGTATTACATATTTTTATTTGACTAGTTTAAAAGCCCGTATACACGGGCCACAGTGCTACCCAGCAGCCTCAGCTGGTGCCCGGAGCCTCTCTAATCACTGGACGCACTGCAGTCATGAGCAGTAGAGAGTGCCCGAACGTGCCGAGGCTGATATAGAGTGGGGCGCTCCGAATTCAGACTGTAGACCTCTCTGCGTGGGTAGTCTCTACTGCACATGATGGCTTCTGACAAACATCCTTAGCGAATGGCTTGACTTTACCCTGAATGGAAGGATCGTGAGACTCACAAACGTGGATTTACATGCGGTAGTAACTTTTCCTTTGAGAATTCAACATAAAGGGCAAAAAGAGAGAACATGTTTTGTTTTAAGGACCTTATGTTCAAACCATTGCGCTATAAGAGAAAACTAAACATTCCAAAAATGTCCATTGATTTAAATGGCGATTTTAACCCCTTGAATACCAGAGAGGTCTCAAGTGCATTGCTTCTCAGTTGCGTTCGAGACTGCTCTGCCACTCAAGGGGTTAAATCTCCATTTAAATCAATGACATTTTTTAGTTCTCACCTAAGTGCAAATGGATTGCCCCAGAACTCCTCCACTTTTCTTTGGAACATATGACATTTTAAGTGTTTTAGTGTAACTTTATCTTTGCTAAAATATAGTTGCCAGCTTCCTTAATTTCAAGGGATAGTCCCTGGTTTTGGCTACCTGTCCCTGGAACCTGCTTTCCCTATTTTTGTGCTTGTCAATAAAAGGTTGATAAGTTAAGAAGCTCTTTATATGTTAATATTGTGCTTATTTATATGATTACATGTAGTTCTGGTAATGTCTGTTTTGCGATAGAAGTGCAGTTTTAACTAATTTGTACAACATTTTCTGTTAAGACAAAATTTTGCTCAAGAAAAAAGTTCTATTATTTTAATACTTTTGCTGATAGCACTAGTTTTAGTATTTATTTCTGTGCTTTTTTGTTTTTGGGTAAGAGTATTTGTCCCATATTTTTAAAGAAAACTGGAGTTATTCTGGAGTGAACCATCAGCACCATAGGGGACAAATAAACATTCATGTTAAAGTAAATTGGGATTTAACCCCTTGAATGCTAGAGAGGTCTCCAATGCATTGTGAAGCATTCATAGGGGTTAAGCAGCATGGCAATTTAGACATTTTTATTTGTCCCCTATGGTATCCAGAATTTATAAATTATGGGCCTATGTTCTGTGGGGCTTTTACTCAAATTACTTTTTGTCTCCCTTCTAACCTAACCACTGTCTAAGCAGCTCTGTGCAGCTGTTGTACAATTTGAGGCAGTTCAAGGGAGGGAGTGTAGGCTTATGTGTATTTTACCAGAAAATGGCACCTACACTAGGCTTTGCAGAAGGAGGATATGAGATGAGACGGATGTGAGAAAACCGTACATATAAAACCGAATAAAAATATAATGTGGTGTTACATTAGAGTTCAATACAGTATTAGTTTCCTAATAATGTTTCCCCTTTAACATCATGCTGTAATGTACTAGTGACCACTAGTAATGCTCTGTACTGTGACTGCCCAGGGGGAAAGTGTCCTTGGAAACTGTTTTGAAATATTGGCAAGTATGCTAGGAAAACTGGACATGCTGGATGGGCCGTCAAATTCTGTCTCTATTAAGATATGGATGCTGAGGTACTAAAAACAAATGGAGCAATTTTGGAGAAAACCAACTGTTGTATAAGGGATGTATACAAATCTGAATTGATTTAAAGAAGCACTTTTAGGGCTGGATTTAAATGCAGGAGATAAATGTTACCTCCTGTTTTATAAAAAAACTAGTGTAAAAGCCTGAGTACATGGGCCATGGTCTGGGTAATGTTAAGAGGCCGCTACCTCACTGCTCCACATGATGCAGTCTTGCGTCGCCTCACACATGAGATGCAATCATGTGCAGTAGATACTGCCAGAACGCGGACAGTCTCTACTGAGCATGACTGCATCGTGACAAACATCCTATTGAATTATTATATAGGATGTTACTATTGAAGTCTATCGGGATACCTGGAGATATAAGCAGAGATAAAATGAACACCTGCATTTGAATCCAGCCCTTAATCTCTTAAATGTGAGAGAGGTCTCCAATGCATTATACATTGGAGGTATTTCTAGCATTAAAGGGGTTAACACTTTGAATGCCAGAGGGGTGCACAATGCATTGCACTGCAATATGTTGCATACCGCTCTGGCACTCAAAGGGTTAAAGGCCCCACTGAAATCATTGCAGACCTGTACTTGTTCCCTATGGTACAACTGATTTGCTCCAGTTTATCTTCGTACATCACCCTTCCTACATCCCTGCTGTATACATATACTGTTATCTAGTGTAAAAGTCATATTAAACTGTGCTACCCTTCACTTTTGTTGTTATACGGGTTAATTTCCACCTAAACACATATAAACATGCTTCTAGCTATTCATTTGAAGAAAATATGAGTGTTCCTGAATTTGCCACAGGGTGTCCTTCTTGCCACTTCACATCAAAAGCAATAAGCTGTAGAGACAGAGCCTCTTTCAGTCCTAAGCAATCTAACTTATTTGTCTGAGAAAACTATTAAAGGATAACATGAATACAAAATTAATAAATATGAAAATAAAAAGTAGATACCATAAAATACAATGAGGTAGATTTATTAACTACTTGAGCACTTCTGGAACAAATCAACTGCATCACAAGAGACAAATAAAAATGACATTGATTTAAATGTGGATTTAACCCTTTGAATGCTAGGGAGGTCTTCATTGCATTAGGAGACAATGCTTTAGAGACCTCTTGAGTATTCAATGAGATAAAAGCCCCTTTTAAATCAATGAAAATGTGTTCTTATTTGTCCCCTATGAACTATGGTGCAGTTGGTTTGCTCCAGAAT
The DNA here is from genome assembly GCA_037306005.1 of Rhinophrynus dorsalis. Lineage (NCBI taxonomy): Eukaryota > Metazoa > Chordata > Amphibia > Anura > Rhinophrynidae > Rhinophrynus > Rhinophrynus dorsalis. The sequence continues at coordinate 264,405,261 of CM074721.1, read as the reverse complement.
TGCTCCACCCCCCTATTAAATCAGCCTCATAATAGCAGGAAGTTGGCAAACTTACCTGCAGACTTGCATTAAGAGCTGCTCCGTAGCCTAGGCTGGTAGGTATGTTTTTTACTAATGTTGGGCTGCTGCAAAAAAAAAAGAAAAAGAAAAAGAAAAAAATCATGTGTAAATTAAAATACATTCGAGTGGCGCTCATTGCACAGCTGGTTAGCGTTCTAATTTTTATCCCTCCTGAGATCAGCATTCAAAATGATTGCATCTCAGGAAAAATTAGCCCACTGTTCCCATGTGAGTATAGCATATTCATTGTGCACAAGCATCCCATTCAAAGCAATAAAGAAAGCTTTCTTAAAACATGTGGCCGAAGCATGGCTAGGTATACTTACTTTGCAAATTCTATAGGCCATAGGCACAAAACAAAAAGAGGATCAATTCTGGGGCAAACTGACTGAACCACACAGAACAAATAAAAATTCCCCAAATCCTCACTGGACTAAATGTGGCTTTTAATCTTTTGAATGCAAAAAGGTATTTAACCTCTATAGCATTCAAAGGGTTAAAAACTCCATTTAAGCCAGTAGGAATTCATATTTCTCTTTTATAATGAGGCTGCTTTGCCCCAGAAGTATTTGTACATATGGCCCTATGTTTGTAAGAGAGTAGGTATATTTCTTTAAAGACCAGTGGAGTGTGCAGCTTATTGCTTTGCAATTCTTTGCGCACCTTTGGGTCTATAAAAGGTTTAGCTTACATTTACCTTGTATTTATGTAGCTGCAGTTGCATTTTATAAAGACTGTAGTCGCTGCAAGAGTGTTGCATGTTAACCACCTGGGTGCCAGAAAGGTCTCCAGCTCATTGAGAAGCAATGTGCACGCCAGTAGTAAATTTTCTACTATCAAAAATTCTGGTACTAGGTACGATAACAGACAGAACACAACTGCCTCCATTTTTAACCATTGCAATGCATGTATATAGCATTAAATAGCTAAACTGGTTTAATGCCAAACACAGTAAATGTGTGATATTATTGCAGTCACTTTTACAGATTCAGAGAAATAATTCTTAATAATTATAACAGGCTATTCTGGGTGCGGACTTTGATTTTTACTTTGGAGAGCAATTTTACCCCTTTGAGTGCCAGAGCGGTAAGGAATGCATTGCTTTGCAATGCATTCCCTATCCTTCTGGCACTCAAAGGGTTTTAAGCATTTGCAGGAGTAAACATAACAAGCAGTTTGCAGTGTCACCTGTAACATGTTAGAAACTGATTTGATCATATGCATTTTTTTTTTGTTTTTTTTCATTTTAATACAACATCGTGGGAAGAACTGACATGAAATTGAATAATTCTGGAGCAAACCAAATGTATCACAGGTGATAGATAAAATGTCCCAAAACTCAATAATTTAAAGAGTGCTTTTAGCTTTTTGGTTGCTACAGGGTCCTATAAGGCATTGCTTCACAATGTGCTGGAGATTTCCTTGGCATTCACCCGATAAAAGCCCTTTTTAAATCAATGGAAATGTTCATTTCTCCCCTGTGGTGCAGTTTGTTTGCTGACGTACGAAGATGAATCAACTGCGCCAGAAGGAATAAATAAAAATCCTCCTTGGGACTTTTAACCCATTGAAGGTTAGCGACGTCTCCAGTGCATTGCTTTGCAGTGCACTGGAGACCTCTTTAGCCTTCAAGGGGTTAAAATGTCCATTTAATTTGTAGGAAATGTGCATTTCTCCGCTAAGGTGCACATCTTTAGCATGTTGAATTGCAGCTATGTATGTTTCTGTTTTATGTCTATGGTGTTGCTGGTTTGCCCCTCAATTATTCCAGTCAGCCTCATTATATCCTAGAGTGTACCACAATGTATGCACATCTTAAAGGTAGAGATGAAAACAAACAGAAAAGAATCTGTCCCTTTCCAATTAACAGATCTAATTCTCATTTCTCTGGGTTATGAGGCAAAGTTTGAACTTGATGGCCTTGTGTCTTTTTTCAGCCTAATTTACTATGTTAATATGTATACAAATTGTTTATAGAGGAGTATACAGTTAGGGTTCTATTCATGTAATGGTGATGGCTGAATGCACATGGAAGTATTATGATTTACCAGGCATTCACCATTCACAAATTCATTAATAGTTGAACAATATTGGGTACTTGCTCGTTTATCATTTAGCAAGTATCAGGTGACATCATGGATCCCATAGAAATGTACAGGAAAACACATCCATACACATCCGATGTGTATGTGTACATGTGGATTACAGTAATGGTGGCATTTGCTCCATTGTTGATTATCCAAAGGTATCTTTCATTCATCACAGTGAAGAGCCAGTGCTCTTTCATCAGTTAGATACATACTCGTGTTATTGTGGATAACTACTACTAGCACTGTCAATATAAATCTTAGTCTGCAAGAGCAACAGTGCCCTCATAAAACACAAAGTCCACAAAAATTGTGACAATAAAAATACTATACTACATTTCAAGGGTAGGCAACTTTTAGCACTCCAGTGGGGAGATTTACTAAGGTCTGATGAAGGTGTGATAAAGTGGATATATGTTCTCCAGTGTGATAATCTTTTCAGTTCCTGTGCTATTGCACAAGCCTATGCACTAATAGCTCTCCAAATGGAGATATGTTACTGTATAGGGTTCACAGAATAACATAGGATTTTGATTGTTTATCACAATAGAGAAGGTATCTCCTCTGTATCACGTGCGCATTACACTTTAATGTATAAACTCCCAGCTCTTGGGGACAGCAAATATCATCATCATCCAGAAACAGCTGTTGGTTGGAGATGATAGAAAGGTATGATAAACCATAGAAAAAATCTACTGAGTAATACATTCTCCAATACCTGTTATTCTGTGGAGCTTATGCATAGGATCCACAGAATAATATAAAAATTAGGGAGTGTATCACTCGGGAGAACTTATCACCTCTTACTAACACCTTTATAAAACCTTAGAGCCTCTCCTGCCCTGGACTGTCAAAGATTGACTACCTTTGCTAAATATTAAGTGATACATCTACCAGCATTGGGTATACACTTACAATTTATATTTTGGGGAGGATGGTGTACTTTTTGTACACCCCTCTGGTCCTTAAATGGTTAAAACAGGTGACTTTAACAAGCTATTAACCCTACATAATACATTACACTGCTCTAGTGCTCAAAGGTTTTTTTACTTTTCTTACATTTTAAAAGCAAAATATGCATGCACTTTAGCTTTGAAAAAAGGCCAAAGTAACATCCCTCCACTGTAATGGTAAAACACTGCTCTGTCATTATTCATATTGTCATTATAATGGGGAAAGAAACCTAGCTACAGCACCTGTCTCTTTAATTCTAGATTCTGATCACTGTTAACTTTATCATACCCATCCCAGTTTATATTTGACCCCTGTGAAGAAAAGATGTTTTATGGCTGGCATTTCACAACGCTGAAAAATAGCAACAGATATTTATCATATTACACAAACATAATGGAAACATACCCTGTAATCTTTTGTGACCTTCTTTTCTGGTATTCTGCCTCGTCTACTGTCCATACAGCCCCTTTAACATTTTCCACTCGAACAAAACATTTATGCAGGCTAAGATTGTGACGTACTGCATTCTAAATGAGACATAAAGCAGAAAAGATGACTTAAACGAAATTATCCATGAGGGATAGATACTTTGTTAATTTGGCTCATATGAATTAAAAATACCTTTCAATTTTATTATAACATGCATGTAACTTAAGACAAAAAAGGCTTACTTGAACCCTGCTATGTGAACCTTTCAAGCTATTTTAATAATAGCTATGTCAGAACCTTCCTTTCACTGAGCTGGTCTAAATTGCAATATCTGTACAAATTACAGTATCTTTGAAAATGCCAGAACAATTAGGTCAGCTCTGCTATGTCCCTGATCAAGCACTTGGGGACAGATGAAATGTCCAAAGGAACCAGTCCTGCTTGAAGTATTAACATGCTAAAAAGGCTACAGTGACAAGTGTTAATTTTGCACAAAGCTTTATGCAAATAAGCTCACAGGCATTCTTTTCATCCCACAATAATGACATGACAGAGTTTGTTTACTTTGTCTTATTAGATGGCATTTTCTGGTTACAGTTTAATGTTTTTTGACTGCAGATTAAAGACTCATCAAAGTGATCTGTGTAAATTATGTTAGTAAAAGTATAAAGAAAAAAATCTATATACATACATATATACATATTCACAAATACACTCGTAGGTGTATTACATTTACATCATTTTATTGAAGTCGACATAGATTGCTACTTACAGTAATTATTTTGGTGGGTGAAGAATTATACAGAAAATGAACTAAGGTAATGATGCAAAACAATGTTACTACTTCACCCAACATCATATTAACCCTTTGAGTGCCAGAGGGTTGTGCAACGCATTGTGAAGCAATCCGACGGACACCCATCTGGCACTCAAAAGGTTAAGAACAAGATAGAGGGATGCAAAATGCCCAGGTGTTATCTTTAGCATTAAATAGCTGGAAGTACTAGAAATATATTTTTGAGCAGATTCTTAATCTGACATATTTTTATTCTGATTCTTTTTGCCGTACACTATCAAGTCAATTCAGTAATGACCTAATTCTTATTTCTTGAATATAAAACAAAGTCATTTTGATAAAGATTTTTTTTTTATTTGCACAAAGACAAGCTTCTGGCTTGCTTTAAGAGCAGAATTCTTTAAAAAAAAAAGCATAAGCAGATCTAGCATCTGACCTGGAATCCAAGGATTTGATTGATCTTAATGCCCATGGCTCGGAATATGATAATTTTAATATTAATGAGCAAATGAGCAGTTTTATTATGCATGCGATATAGTTAGAACTAATAAGCTGTTCAGAATGAGTTTTGCTGGATCCCCGAGCTGTGGAGATGAGACCAAGCTAAGATATTAAATCACCTTTCATTTCTTTTTAAATTTCTTTCAGTAAATCAAATGACAGAAAATTCTGTACAATCTCTAATGAGTAACAAAGAAAATGCAAATCTTCAACATAAATACTACCTATTGAAAAGCTTTAACTATATTTTGTACAGATTATTATTAATATTGTCTCCAAACAAACATAGATCGACAACTAACAGGGAGTAAATAAAACAATTACATCATTTAACTGCACCACATAGAAACTAATAACCTCTAAGCATTCTGTAAATGAAAAGCATTCTAAACCTTTCACACCCATATATCTGTAATCGCCTGCCAGATTCATTTGCATTTTAAATCCAAATTAATTCACTTTAGCATATCTCACAGTTGAAAATTCTTAGTATGCTGATGAGTGCTCTGCTGCCTCTGTTCTCTTCAGCTACAAACATTTTCCCCTTTTGTATGAAATGGCTTGTGGCTAATTTATGTTTCTGACTGCTTTTTGAAATGAAAATAAAACAGTTCACTTAGACTGTGCTGAGTACCCTTATCTTTCCAGACGTTGCTCTCTACCAGAAATAGATGCTCGCAAGTAACATTTTTTAGCACCCTGTAGGAACCAGACAATGGAGTTGTTTGGACAGGGATATGGATGAACCCTTTTGTCTAAGTAAATAAACTGCATTTACGTCCTGACAGGATAATATTCACTTTACTTTCCTTTAGTTCCAGCTGAGTGGCCACGGCCCTCACTACAGTTGCAGGTTCAGTCTGTATGATGAGGTATGGTGTGTACAAAAGGCACAGACCAAGACAAAACCTACAGACTCCATTTGTTGCACAAGGCAAACAGACATTTTTCAAACTAATTAGCCAATAATATGCAAGAGAAAAAGTAATATAGTGCGACTAACAAAGGTGTTGATGATTGAGTGCTCACACTGTAATTAGTGTGTCAGGCCCTCATTTCTCTGCCAAGCCTCTGCTATTAATTGCACCAAATTAGAAAACGATATCAGAGGCAAAATTATTCTTTCACTTGTCATTTTGAGAGAGAGAATTCATTCCATTCAAGAGGCAGGTTAAAAAGAGGGGACGCAGATACTAATCTGCTTATGTCATGGAAATAAATGGTCCTTTGCTATCAGTAAGCAGTGCATGAGCTATCCAAGTGCTGCTGAAAAGAAGTTACCTTCCAAGTTGCTGCATTACGCCTGAAGTAAGCAAACGTCCGTGTAAACCAGCTGTAAATTTCATTAAGTGTTAACTGCCTGTCACTTGATTCCATGATAGCCTGAAATGAGACAAGATGTGTATTGACATTAAAAAGACTTACTAACTAGGCCAGTTGTCAATTTTATCACAATGTCATCCCTAAGTTGCTAATGAATTTCCATCTAGTTAGAGCTCATTTTTTTATACCTACCTGCCTTATGAGCGTTGCATAAGTGAATGGAGGTCGAACATCTGCATTTTTATAAAACTCGTAGTTTGGGGCAATTTCTATAAAAAAATAAGAGCTGTATTAGTCTCTTTAGATTACATTTACTTCAAAAATACCAGTAATTGATATTGTTTATGAAGAAAAGAGACATATAAATATGGATATCATATGTATGTATTTTATGGAAAGTATGAACAATATACTAGCATTACTATGACATATATTAGACCTTATGCACAAAGAAATGAGGAGCAATTCTGAGGCAAAGCAATCCTATATAATAATTCGATAAATGTATGTTTGTCAGAAGCTGTCACGCGCAGTACAGTTGGCTGCGTGTGCTGCAGTCATGGGCAGTACAGACTGCTTGCGCAGTGGCTGATAACGGAGAGGGTCACTCCGAATTCAGACCATAATCCTCTCTGCGCACCTTTGGTATGGCAGTCTCTACTGCGCATGGCTGCACTGCGGCTGTTGCTGGATGGCACTGTGGCCCGTGTACACTAGTCGTTCCATAAGGGAAAATAAAATGTCCCATTGATTTAAATAATAATTATAACAAATTGAGAGCTAGAAAAGTCTCTAAGGCACTGCAAAGCAATTGAAGACCTATCTAGCTTTCAGGGATTAAAATCATCACTGATATCAATGGGAATGTTAGGAATTGCTGTTTCCCCCATTTGGGGCATTTTGTTTGCTGCATATCGATCTTCTTTTTCTTTGTTTAAATGATAGGCCCATGCAGACAAATATGCCTTGTCTCTCTCTATTTAACCCTTTGAATAGTAGAGCAGGGGAGGCTCTAAGTGGAAAATTCACACCCGGTTCCCCATTACTACTGCTTCGTTATTTCTAATAAGACACTGACATATGATTTTCTTTACATGTGGCGGCTATAGTGTATAAGCTCTACTGGGCCCTCTGACCAAGTGGGGGCCCTAATCTGCTGCTTATTCTGCTTATATGGTAGCTCCACCTCTGTCCCAGAAGGGTGTCCAATGGGTTGCTTTGCAAAGCACTGGATAACCCACTGGCACTCAGTGGATTAATGACTATGTACAAACAGGTTTTCAACTTTTTTTCCTAATTATTGTTGTGGGATATAGTAAAATGCAAGAACAAATGGTAATTGTGTAGCTGCTAAAATACATTTAATCCTTTGAGTGCCAGAGGAGTGTTCAATGCATCGTGAATACCCCTCTGGCACTCAGAGGGTTAACCCATGCACTGCATGATATGCCAATAAACTGACTGTGCTGTTTTTAATACACCTTTAAATTACTGTACCAAATGTGCATTTAGTAAGTTAAAGAGGTGCAATTGTGGAACAAACCAACATCACTATATGGTACAAATAAAAATCCCCAAATCCCCTCTTTGAGTTAAATTGGGTTTTAAACCAGTTGAATACTAGAGTGGTACCCAGTGTTTCACAAAGCAATACACTGCAGAGCTCTCTAGCATTCAAGGGGTTAAAATGTCAGTTTATATAACTGGAGATTTTCAGTTCCTCTCCTCTTTGGTGCTTCTGATTTGCTGATGAAGATAAACTAGAGAAAAGCAACTGTACCATAGGGGACACATAGAGATGATGACATTCCCTATTTATTTCCTCAGATTTTTTTCTGTGGGGGTTGCAAAGCCATAATATGTCCACAGTAAAGCCCACCCAGCCCTTATATTTATCCAGGGGGGTCAAATGTAGGGGGGAGCAAGTGCCCCTTCTTGCACCCCCACCCCCTGGGATGCACTATGTACATGTTCCTAGTGAACATGAATACATTTTCTGCCCCTTAAGACTTCTATTTGGCTCCTCACAATTCTGTCTGACTTCTAACTTAATTAGATTTTGTCTACTCCTGCCATGAGTGTTAGAGATGTGCTGTTGCAGAGCAAAGCAATTGTACCATAGGGCATACTTAAACATTTTCCAAATTTCAGTTGATTTGAATGGGGCTTCTACTTCATATATGCTAAAGAAATCTGTTCAAGATCTCTGTAGCATTCAAGGGGGAGATGCTCTAAGGTGTGTAAGTACGGTGATAACAGGCACGTGCACACATAGACACTAAGGGGGGCTTGAGCACCTGCCCTTTTTGTCCAAAGTGCCCTCGTGCCCTTTTAACAAAAAAAAAAAAATAATAATTATGAGAAGTGCCCTTTTTTTCATTTGAGCCCCTGCCGCACAAAATGTCTGTGCACGTCCCTGGGTGATAAAGTGGAGATGACTTCTCCAGTGATATCACTGGATACCCTGTGTTATTCTATGGAACCTCTAAGACTTCTCCAACTTTGGAAATCTTAGTGTATAGTCTCTATAGACTAATCCCTTAAGGACCAACGGTCCCGGGGTGTGTGGTCCTGTAAGAACCAGATATCGATGTTTGATGTGTCGGCACATGTGACTGATCATGTGTGCCGGCACGGCGAACAGGGGACTGATAGTGGAGAGAGATAGTGGAGGTCTTGGAGAGATCAATTTCAGTCCCCACTACTACTCATAGCTCCCCTGCAGGACCGTCACTGGTCCTTAACGGAAAAACAGCAGTGACGGTCCTGACATGTCCCTGGACGTTGAGGGGTTAACATGGGAAATGGAGACGTGATATCACAGGAGAAGTCATCTCCACTTCATCATCTCTTTATCATTCATAAGTGCACAACCCCCAAAGTGTTAAAACATCAACTTAAATCATTGGATATATTCAATTCTTTCTTTTGGTGCAGTTGGTTTGCTCCTGAATTGCTCATCTTTAGCTTACTGAATATGGCCCAAATGTGTGTTCCAATTCAACATGAACAATAAACCCCCCACTTAAAAATAACCATTCTACCTGAGGACATGGGAATGTTGTACTTGTCAGAATGTCGTCTTCGAATGGCTCCAACATTGGGTACACTGGCTGCGGTGATTACAGAAGGTCCCTGGGCAATTGGAGTGACAGGGGCTGTTGGTGTTGTGGGGGTCTGAGGTAAGCTCTGAGGGGATGTGTCTATCATATTTTTAGACATGGTAACACTGGACACCAGGTTTAGCTGTTAAGACACAATAGTATAAGTGAACAATTAGAGACATCAGGAAGAGGTTTGCTAAACTTAGTTTGACCAGATCTCCATTTTAATGAGGGACGTAATACAAAAATGTACACTGTAGGGTTGCACTGGTTCCTGTGCAGTCCTGCAGCAGAACATTTTATAAATGCCCTACATAAAAATGGCAATCTAGTCACATTTGCTAAACCACTGAATCCTAGAGACATCTCCAATTAATTTCAAAGCACCAAAAGGGTTAATTAAAATGGTAATAGGTGCTGTTGGTTTCCCCTTGAATTGATCCAGTCCTTCTTAGTATATCAGCCTCACTGTGTTAATTTTTTAATTACATTGGCAGTTTCATGCTATGAAAGGAAGCTATAAATCTCATCTATGTAACAATATAAATTTGCAGCATATGAACAATAATAATATGTTATCTAATCTGCTGTATTACTCAGGATCAACATATAATACTGCATGCCTTATACAGACTGTTTTCTAGCAACATATATAGACTATATATTAAGAAGAACTTGAAACCCACAACACCATAGGCGACAAATAAAATAACCCATTGATCTGAATGGAGTTTTAGACCTTTGAATGCTAAAGAGGTCTCCAATGCATTGCTTGGAGATATGTTATAACATCTCTAACTTTCAAAGGGTTAAAAGCACCATTACAATCAATGGGTATTTTGGGAATCTTCAGCCATCCCCTATTATTTAGCTGGCATGCTCCAGAATTGCTCTAATTCTTCATAATACATCAGCTTAAGAGTGAGCAAGTTGTCCTGTGAGCGACTGTTGCTATACAGTTCTAAACGATGTATTAATTAAATGCAATCACTGGAAAAATAAATAAAATCAAGAAATCAAAGAGTAACAGATCCTAAATAAGTTTATATTTCAACACTTCCATAGTGTTTGTTCATAGTCCTAAATCTCAGATGAGAAGCTCCAACCATCTGGAAAATTTTACACTGACCTTTAGTCTCCTTGCTAATTTGGTGGAATGGTAATGACATTACTACATATTCAAACAAAATTGTCTTAATTGCAAATTAGCCAGAGGAGGCTGAAATTTTTCAAATTAAATCTGATTGGAGATGGGGAGAGGGAAATGGAATTTCCTCACTAACAATCATTTGTGGCATGTGTTAACAAATATAATGAAATGTCAAGTTTGCCAATTCCTCTGGAAGTATCATTTTCAATTTATGATTACAGTGTCACTTATTGCTGATCTATCCTGGAAAGTGGGTGTCAGAAGAGAAAAAAGGAAAATAGGTGAGAATATATGCAAGCTGTTTTTAAATGTGTCCTCCATTAATCCCCTCAGCGAGCCACTCTTCCTCATTATCAAAAATCTCATCACCTCTACCACACCTCTTTGGTCATAAATAGCATCCAATTAGCAAAATTTAGAATCAGTGCAACACATGCAATGACTGCAACTATAATTTAAATGGTACTCATAAGAGAAAATGTGGGATGTAATTTGATACATATTTCTCCTGAACTCCTTGGATCCTGGAGATGGCATTAGCATTCAGTGAATTAACCCTTTCAGCATTGCTGGTTCCTCTAACACTGGAGTTGTTAACCCTTTGAATGCGTTGCTATGCATTGGATACCTTAACCCTTCAACGTGGACCTGTCACCCTAACATATATTTATTTAATTTTATGGAAAATGAAAAATGGCCTATAGGTTTTACTAGACATATGTTGGTAATGTAGATAGTCATATGGTAAATTATCCTTTGTTGCTGGCACAGTGAGGCAGTTTAAGTTAAATCATTTCAGTGCTGGGTTAATATTACTGCACACACACACACACAATGAGTAAATCCAGGTAGAATCCACACACTGGAGGCATTACTAATAGAGCAGTGAGTGATAAGCTTGGTGTTGAACAGAACTAACTATGTGCAAGAGATTAGCATAAAGTGCTCTACTGTGCCACCAGTGCATGATAGTTAATTTGTCAAAATATAGTTATTTTACAGAAAAATGGCTAGTGCCATATATATAGATATATTTAAATTTTTATGTAAAGCAAACAAAGCTTGTTTAAAGTGCCATGTCTCATTTAACCCTATAATGACCAGAAGGGTGAGCAACACAAAAGCAATGTGTTGTGTACCCCTGTGCCACTCAAAGGGTTAAAGAGAAAAGGACGAGATTATGCCACACATTAACCCTTTGAGTGCCAGAGGGGTACACAATGTATTGCAAAGCAATGTGTTGTGTACCCCTCTGGCACACAAAGGGTTTAAAAACTAAGATGGACACACAATTGTACAGAGTATGATGAATCCTGTTACCATATGCCCATTTGTATGCCAAATACTCATCTTGAGACAAACATATTTTTAAATAGAGGGAAATGGTGTGTACGGCATTGATTGATCTTTCATTGTGGATTTGTTTTACACATTTAGTCAGTGGAGAGATTTGTTAGGGAAACAAAAATTAACATATGCCAGCTAATTGTTCCTCTTTCTTGGGAAGCAGCCAGAAGAAGCACATTAGCAGTCTAATAATAACGACTGGCACCCTGAAGGCATCCCCAAGTGCATCTGTTCCCAATAAACCGCAAACTGTTATTCAGCTCCCACTCAAAGCCGGCAGACTGAGATGGGAATTCTTTGTTACGTACATAAAAAGGCTGAGATGATATTACTAAATGCTGTACTTCATGTATTTAGAAAACCAATTGTACATGCTTGTTCACCAAGACTATAACATCTTTCACAAGCTTTAGAACTGCAGGCAGATTTCTACTTTAACTGCATGTTTAATATCTAATTAGACCAAAAGAGCAAACATACCATAACATAAAAGTCTCCTCCTGTCTGACATATTCTGATAAACCCTTTAGATATTAGAGATGTCTCCAACTTATTGCTTCACAATGTGTTGTATATGTCTATCATCAAAGGGTTTAAAATTAGTGAATTCAGTTCAATGCCTTCAATTGTAGAGTATATTTTATATCTACAGAGTAGACAACATTAAAGGAGCAGTAACATTTGTTAAGTGAAAAAATATATGCTATATGGCTTTCCTTGCTGAATAAAAACAAGAGTACTACCAATCGAGGAAGATTTTTCATTTAAAAGATATTACAGTTCAAACTTTTTTTTATATTAAACTGCATTTTTTTATTGTGGCCACCAGGTTGTGCTGTTCCTATCAGTTATCATAGAGAGCCACAGTAAGTTATTCAAGCACTGCCACAGAGTGAATTATAAAAAAAGAAAATGCCTTTTGGAGGCTTGTTGGTGCTGTTCATTTAAATCTTTGCATGCCAAAGGAGTATCCAATGCATTGCAAAGCAATGCATTGGATACCCCTCTGGTACTCAAAGGGTTAAAATAGCAAGTCTGAGTATCTTTGTTTTATGCAGCAAAAAAAAACCCTGTAATTTTTTTCCCTCATAAAAATGTTAATGTTCCATTAGGCAACATAGCCAAACACATACATATATATATTTAAATTCAATTTTATTAAGGAATTTAGGGGTACAGAAAAAAGAAAAGAAGAGGGGAGTAAGGAGTGAAAATGCATCCATCAAATTTACAACAATAGGCAATAACACTGTAAGAATATAAATGATGATCCATTACAATTATTAGTTTCAATTTAAAAAAAGGCATTCCTTGTTCCTTGGCTATGGGTTATATTGAAATGAGTTGGGGAAGCAAGGGTGGGGGCCACCTTTGCACAAAGGTGTAAGAGATGCTCGTGAAAAAAGGGAAGTTAGGAGAAGAGGGAAAAAGATTAGTGATAAGCGGGTAGAACGGCATAGAATTGGGAAAGAGCAAGACTGGACTCTGTGGGAGAAAGAAAAAGAAAAAAGGAAAGAGAAGCAGAGTAGAATTTATAGGGAACATCTGGTAGGAGCTGAATCAATGAATATAGTCAAGGGATGTTAAAAAATACCTACTTGTTAGCAATGTCATACACTGTTATTTTTTTGTGATCCAGGGTAGCCACATGGAGGATACTTTTTCATAGATGTTGTGTAATTGAGCTGTTTGTTTTTACAAGAGTGAAGATACTTCAGATATATTGGTAGAGACTAGCTAAATCTGGGAGGTTTTTTTTCAATGGGAGGCCATCTGGTTCCTAGTTGCTAGGAGATTATAAGCTATCAATTTTTGATAGGTCTGAAAAGTCCTTGTGGGTAAAGGTCCAGGACCAGCAAACAGGGGTCAAGATCTGGATGTCAATAATGTTGTAAATCAGATCAATGACCATTTGTAGAAATATTTAGCTCAAAGCAACTCCACCAAATATGAAACATGTTGCCACCCTCTCCGTGGCCCATGAAACAAAGGGGGATTAGTTTGGGTATATTTTGTAAAGTGTAACAGGGGTTGAGTACCATCTGTGAAGTATTTTGTAAGTCCTTTCTTTATGGGAAACACAAATGGAGGTGTGGACAACATTAATCCAAATTTTGGACCATGTTTCAATGGAGAGCTCTTCTAGGTCTTGTTCCCAGTCAAGCATATGTTTGGTTTTGACATCAACATGAATATGTGAGTGTTTAAATATATACTGGAAAGAAGTCTATGTAGGACTGGGACATTTATTATCATCACCATGTTTCACTGGATGGAAGGTCATAGTTTTCAGCTGGCTTGTTAAAGGGGATTAGTTTTCTCAAGGCAGTCACCTACCCTTACCGGGTAGATTGAGGACCAGTTGAAAAGGTTGTTACTGAACAAGGCAGGGGCAACGTAAATAGATATCACAACGCTGTGTTTGAACTTTTTCTTATACCTTGAAAAATCCCAAATCCTCAAATATTGTGTGACAGCCAGCAAGGAAGTGATATTGGGGGTTCTGTGTTCTTTTAGAATACAAGAACTCAGAACAGTCTGAAAAGGAGTAGGAGTAGTATCTATAGATACCCAAGGAAAATATTTTGTAGGAGCTGTCGCAGTATAATTTGGACTAGCTGTTCTAAGTAGTAAGTAGTAGGAGTAGATGGAAAAGATCCTGCCTCTCACCTTGAAACTTTAAAAAGTTGAGCATTTTAGCAAAAATCCTAGGTCTTTCCTACCAAGAGATATTTTGTCATTTTGGATTGTTGATTACTGGCAATGTACGGGCTGGACTTTAAGAAGTTTAATGTTCTGGTTAATAAATTAATCTTTCATGATATACTGTAGGAATTCCACCTCAAAAGTTTAGCTGTAAGGTACTGGATGAGTGGGGTGTACATTTTTTATTTCATTTCTAAGCATAGTGTGCACTTTACAGCATTGATAGAAATGCTGATTAGTCAATGTCATGGCTTTTTCAGTATCTGTTATCAATATATCTTTCAGTTGGCCCCTGAAGGAGAAAAACTGCTGCATTGTATGTGCTAAGGAAGAACTATAATGCAGATGAGACAGAATGGAGAGTACCTTAGTTAATATTGTTAAGGCAGTGAGACTATTATTTGTGAGGCCAGCTTAATCAGTATCTTCATTTAAGTTGAATTACTCAGGTATGGTTTTAGACACTTGAATATGTGAGTGAAAGGCATTCAATCTCCAAAGGTTGCACCCCATCCCCCGAAGGACAGGATATATCTTTTAAGATAGAGATGACCTCTGAATAGTTGCAGTAGAGGACAATTTGGATTTGAGAATCAAGTAGATAGTGTAGTGATATCTGGGAAGTAAGGATAAAGTAAATTGTGAATAGCTCTTACGAGGGGCAGAATAATAAATGAAATCTGATTATGTGGGATATTTTCTCTTCAAGTGTTACCCTGACAGAGGGAACAAAGATGAGCTTTGAGTGTTTGAGTCTGAAGAGAGATTTAGGGGTGAAGGACATAAGAAGATGTTTCTAGGCTTGTCAAAGTTGTTGTACTGTATTGTATTAACTCCACTTCCTATTATTGTAGTGGCTGCTGGAATGGAGAGTCATTTTGAAAAGAGAACTCTGTAAAACTGTTTTTTTTGTGGTTGTTAGGGGGTTAGGCTATTTTCTACTTAATAGGTGAATTTAACCCATTGTAGTTGTGGGAAATCTATGTTGGAGAACAAATGGCTTGTGTAAGGATTTTCTTCCTCTGAACTGGAGTTGTCCCAGCAGCTCAGTTCCTTCTAAGTTTTATAACTCAGGAGCTCCTTGGAGGAAAGAGAAAGGATGATAAGACAGAGTGGATATGAAATAAAAAGACAAGTAGACTACAGGGAAGAAGGAAGATGGGGGAAAGAGTTGCAGACTTGCAGTCTGGGAGGGAAGCTCCAGAAATTATTAGACGTCAACTGTCTTTTCTGAACAGTAGAAAAGACTGCGTAAATACTCGGTAGTAACAGTAAATCAAATTGCCTAGACCATATAACTGTCTATTATACTGGATCATATCTTTAAATACATGGTAAATGCAATATTAACAAAGTTAGAACTTGGGGACATCCAACATATTATCTAGCTAACTAAACAGATAACATTTATTCTGGAATTGTTGCTCTTAATCAAAGAGTTATTGAATCCACTTAACTGGACTATATGAGTGTTGACACTCTATGGAGTCCCAAATGAAACAAGAAAGATGCAAAAATATCTAAATGAAGACGTGGTTTCTGGACAGCTGGTGAAAAGCATAGATCGGAGGGTTAGCCATCAATTCAGTTGAAGCAAGAGGAATTAATCTAGGTAGTAGGGATAGAAGGTGATGACTCTGTCCAAGTTCTCTGGAGCCTGTCTAGGAGCTCATTGATGTTGTATGTTCTGTTGTTGTAGGACAAGATTAGGAAAAATGGAAAGCCCCACTTGCAGCACACCCCTTTATTCAGCGCTCTACTCTTGGAAAGAGTGATTGGAGCCAGGTAATCAAAGAACTCTGGAGATATACCATTAATGTAGGAATGATTCTTCTGTCAATTTCTATTATTGCTTCTTTAGTGTGGAAAAACTGAGGTTTGAGAATCACAGCTTGGATTTCTTAGTGGGAGGGGGATTTATATGTTCTGTATGAAGTTCATCCTCTAGCATCTGGAAGACAAACTTGTCAGTTGCAAAATTGTTCAGGTTTTGGATGCCTCTCAGGTGACTATGGATCCTCCTGGACCTGTTGTCTAGGTTTTCCTAAATTTGCAGCTCTTGAGTTTCTCTGACCATATTATTATGAGCCTCTGTAAAGTTCAGCTGTTTATATTGTAGGGAATCAATTTTCTTCTCCAACCCTTGATCATGTCCCTGAACCATAATCAAATATCATTTTTCATGGATATCATGAGTCAGCTTTGGTGCGGGGGGGGGGGTTAGTTGATGTTATGCCATGATGGTTTAGAACATCTTGTCGAGATTCCAGCCTGATGAGTTGTGTTGCATCTAGCAATTGCATAATAAAAGATCTAGCTGGGATATGTGCAAGTTGGAACTAGAAGTGGTCATATCTCATGCTTGATATATTTGCCTACTTTTTGTGGCTTCTTTGTCCCTGGTTTCTGTAAATGAGTGCAGGTTACAGTGTTTTATTTGAAGGCAATAATATGTTCAGACGTCAATGTATAAGATTGTGGTGGCAAAATAATAATCTGGCTAAATGTTCCACAGTGTATCAGAGGATTTAGTGACCCTTGCAATCAGTTTATGTGATAAGAAAGGATGGAAGTAGCTGGGGTGGGTGCAGTCTGAAGAAGTGAGTGATTTTGTGTATGGTAGGATATTATGTCCATAGGGCTAGAAGAGTAGGAAAAAAAAGCCCTGAAATTATATATTGGTAAGGATAAGTAGTCGGAGTAAAGTCCTGCTATAATCCATCCAGGAATATAAACATTTTCTGAGGCGTAGCATTTAGTCTTACAAGTGCTCACATTAACATAGCAATCCATAGAGGTACCCAGGAAGTGTTAGTGTTTTATTATCTGTAAGTAGCCTAAGATGAGGCAACAGAGCCTTTATGAATAGAAGAGCAGTGGGTACTAAACTTAATTAAATTAGCTCTTATCTCTCATTACAATAAACAAAAACTGGTTGAATCAAATGGACAGTCTACACCTGCATTAACTGCAAGTTTAAGTTTATATTTTGGGATCTAACACAGCATTTTCTACAGATGCTAGCTGGAAATACATGATATTTGCAGTTGTATAACCCAGTTTCATATTTCGGTGATAGTGTTCCTTTAACAAAGGGATCGGTGTTCTTTATTAAAATAATAGTGTAAAGAAAAGTATAGGATAACAACTTACGTTTATTTTCTGAGTAAGAAATATGAATGCATGCCCAGATACATTTTAAGATACATTTATAATTTAATGCATTGGGGCACATTAATTGAAGTTGCCCCTTTTTATGCAAATGTAACTTTCTTTACAACACTTGAATATATACTTGGGTAGATTGTATCCCATACTAAATCAGGTGCTAGAATCAAGTATATGAACCTACTACTGCCTAACTGGATAAAGTGAGATTGTGACAAAGTTTATGGGGGTGTGCACGCACTCAGTTGGGCCTAGGGCATCTGAAAGTCAAAATGCATCTCTGGTTTAACCCATTGAAAGCCAGAGAGGTATCCAGTGGATTGCAATGTAATGTGTTGGCTACCTGTCTAGTGCTAAAAGGGTTAACCCATTGGTTGCTTTCTGCTGCTTTGTGATGCAGTCTGACAGATGCAGACATCTAGTGCAAAAAACAAGTAGATGCTCCAGACTGTTGAAAGCTCTTCACTTACAGTTTCCCTTTGCAATGCATTGGATACCTCTCTGGCACTGAAAGGTTTAAGGGTTGCGCATTATGAAGTTTCCCATTTAATTTTTTTAACCCTTTGAGTGCCAGAGGGGAATGTAACCTACCCCTCTGGCACTCAAAGGGTTAAGAACAATTGAGCTTAACCATCAAGCAATTGAACAATTCTGAAGCAAAGCAAAGCAAATGCACCATAGAAAGAAATGAATAATACCATTGATTTACATGGGGTTTTTAACCCCTTAAAGCAAGAGTGGTGTCCAATTCATTGTGAAGTAATGCTTTAATAACTGTCCAGCAATTAAAAAGCTCCATTTAAATCACTGGCAGTTTGTAGCATTTTCATCCCCTGTGGTTTTGTTGGTTTGCTCCAGAACCGCACCTGTTAAACTTGTCGAATAATGTCCAATGGGCTTTATATATACTCCAAATCTGGGGCATTTTTGGGACAAACCAATTGCACCATGGGGGCAATAAACATTCCCAAAATTACCATTGATTTAAATATGGCTTTAACCCCTTGAATGCTTGAGATGTCTCGTTTGTGAAGCAATGCTTTGGAGACCTTGATAGCACTCATGGGGTTAAACTCCTGTTTTAGATCAATGACAATTTATCTTTGTTCCCTATGATGCTGATCTTTACTCCAGAATTGTTCCAGTTTGCTTTTATTTAGAAGCAAGAATATATCACAGTATATAGCATATTGCATCTTTGGCTAAAGCTTCAATCCAAAATGCAGTTACAACTAATCAGCTAAAATGACTCCTTTTACATTTTAATCATATACTCAATTATCTAGAATGGATGATATTGATGAAAATAAGAATTAGGCCTATTTCTCATGTGGTGTTTTCTAAGCTGCATTGAACACACCGAGATGTTACCCATTGATGCAGACTGGACTGTTCACACAGGCAATTTTGTCACACATCATGCAGCCCTAATGCAGCTTGCTGAAACTTTCCGGCATTCAAAGCAGAACTCAGTAAAGTTTCTGCACAGCTTTTTTTAATGGGAATATGGTGCAGTGAACATTTGTATTGATGCTTTGCTTGTTACGTCAATCTAATTTGTGGTTGGTTCACATGGGTGACAGCCAGTAACATTTGGTTGACACTCCCATGGGCCAGCCATTAGCTCCATATCTGTAAAAACCCTCAGTGGGGGCATCACAGGGTAAATGCAGAGATTATTCTGCTAGTCCTTCCTTGGATGTTTGAATCTTACTGACGCTCAATGCATTCAAATCACCCTTGTGAGCCTAAATGGCAGTTCACCTGGATAGACCGGAGCCCCATTCCAGTCTTCAAATGCTTGCAGTGATTACCACTTATGGCACAATCCTTTGTTTACACAATACTATACTAACAGCCAAATATAAAATGCAGAGCGAACAGTACATACGCTGAATTTTCTTATGTGGTTCTCTGTTTTCAATAACCGGTTCAAGAGCTTCATAGAGATGCAGTTAATAACATAATAGCTATATTCATTATTTCCATGTACTGCTATGAGTTATATTATTTGTGTATATCAGACAAGAACATCAACTGCTTTGAAAACATACTTGTTATTCATGTAAAATAATCTTCTGTAAGAAGAAAAAATAGATTAAAGTGGTGAATATCTGCTACAAATATGCTCAAAAGTAAAATAAGCTGCAGGAATTCAAATTTCTATATGTATGCAAATGAATATGTTTACAGTGTTCCAGTAAGTTATTTTAGCAGCCAGCAGTAACAAGCATAACATGTTTTTAGGCATGCAATCATGAACTGATAAAAATAATTTAATATTAACTAAGAAAAAGCATGTAAAAACCAAAATGAACACTTAACCACCTTAGCTCATCTGAATATATTCAAGGTTGGGTGAAACTCATTATTCAGGACTTGCAGCCTTGATAACTTTGATTTTCATCCATCCATAGCATGGCCAAAAGGTACCGTTTAATGAAGTACCATTCAGAGAGTAAATGGGGTCATATAATAGTGCATTTGCACCTTGTGTTCATGTACTGATAGCTGTTAAGGGTGCAGTGATGAACCAACAGAGCTCATTTCTCCCTGGTAATAAATTCATGCTATTAATATTTATCAAATGTGTGGGCTGTCTCAACAGACAGTGTACATGAGATCATAAATCTCTACTATCATATCAATTTTGAAGCTTTTTTATAGTGTATACATTTTAGATTATTTTTTTGTATTGACCCTTTATAGCTCTGAGTGTTGGACACCTTTCTCGCACTGATAGGGTTAAATTCTGCAATCTAGTTTGCTACTTCAGATATGTTGTTCCAGTGGGATCTTTAAACTGTGGTTTCATTTTAAATCATTCATCTAAGATTCTGTATTAATTGCTCACCATCAAACACAATTAGCAATTCTTTCATGTGTGGTTTATGTAATGTAATACTTCAATTACATTATTCATTCAGGTTCTGTTTTGGATTATAGGCTGAAAATTCTTTATTAGTGTAGATGTAACCATGCTGCTGGAGATTTTTTTTAAAAAAATCACTGATTGAATAATTAATTGGAAAAGAACAAGCTGCAGATTCCTGATGGATTTATGAGACAATTATTCCATCTCCTGATTATCTACTTTGTGCTATAGGAAGCTATGAGGAAACAAAATCTCATTCAAATGAAACATCACAGTTTATCCAAGGAAAGAAATGATACACCAAGCTGTATTACTGTTCAGATGAGAGCCGGTTAACCCTTTAATGACTGGAGGAGTGTGCAATGTATTGCTTTGCAATGTGTTGCACATCCCTCATATCTGTAAAAGTGTTAATGCATCACCTTTTTTGACATGCGGTTACACTGACTTGCTAAACAGGAAAAGATCTAGTAATGTCCATTGTTCAAAAACAGATTAATTCACACATATTTAATTAGAAACTGTTTTACCAGGAAGAATACATTGAGATTTCTTTTATTTTCTATTATGTCCTGGAGAGTATGCACACTGCAAAATTATACATTTATACAAAAATAAAAACAATAAAATAACATGTTAGCATTCATATGTATTTGCATATTGTTTTTAATTACAAAGAAGCAATTATTTTTAGGGTTTTTAAAACTCTTTAATCACCACAGAGGCCCCCAACACATTGCAATGCATTGGATACCTATTTGGCACTCAACTGACAGAAGATTTTTTTTTTGGGGGGGTGGTATTTCAAGACTTTTTGTGCTCTGGTGGAGAAGGCAAATTGAGGTACAGACACAGCACGCCTTACATATAATGGCCAGAAATCATGTTAACCTTCTTGAATACTAAATAAATCTTCATTGCATAGAGACCTCTAGGAACCAAGGTTGTTAGAAAGGTTCAGTTAATAAAACAAAATAAAGGGCTAGTAAACCCTACATATAATCATAGTCAACCTAAAAGGGTATGCTGTCATAAATATAGCCATGCTAGTCTAATTTTAACTAAATATGTACCAAGCCACTTACTTGATTCCTCAATGTACTTGTCAAGGTCAGGTGATTGCAGCTGCTTCTTCTACTGTGTTTGCCAACCAGTATTACATCAACAAATGTCCCCTCCACTTAAACCCTGTATTATTACTGGGCATATACAAAACACATCTTTTACCTTTGTGAACACCCAGTAGTAAAAAACAGGGTTTGAGCAGGGAAGAAGTTGGTCCCTGCTCAGGCATTGTATAGTATGGTAGCAATCACTGAGCCATGCAGAAAATGCCAAGAGTTTGTAAATACTTAGTTTTGGAAAGTGAGATGAGTTTCACTATATTCATGGCAACAAACCCTTTAGGTTGAATATCTTTACATACAGGGCTTACTGCACCTTTAACAAAAAAAAAAAATAACGTTTTGATTATGGTAGCCCTTTTTATTGTATGAGGAACAAGGGCAAAAAGTATAGTGGTTTGCTCAAGGTCACAACATGAGGACATTATGGGTAAGAATTACTAAGCCACATAATTAACTGTGTACCCAGAGTTTAATCTAAGTTAAGAATAAGAACTGAAATAGTTAAAGAGTACTCTTTATGCAGGGTTTCACTGGAATAACAGATGCCCATGAAGCCCTGCCTAAATTTAATTATGACTGTAACTCTTTAATTACTGGATCACACATTTCTACTCAATTTAGAGCAGTGTATCTCAGTTCCTGTCCTCGGGACATTCCATCAATGAGTTTTTTTCCAAGCAGGGGCAATGGGTCAGTCTGTGGGCATTTCAAGGTGCCAAAATCATTTAATACATGGCATAGACAAGGTTGTCACAATCACAATGAAATTCCTTGCACATGCTGTGGGGAAGGTGTTCTGGTCTTGCTTACATTAAAGTATTACTATAGTGAAGTGTATTTGCTAGTATGCATTACAGTGCTCATACACTGCAGTGCATGACCATGGGTACAGTCTCTGGAGTTAGAACACAACATCATGTGACTGCTTTGCCGCATTTCTACATTCACCTTACTGTGTACAGCTAAACCTCTAAATCTGAAACAGCAGCATCAAATTATCTTATTTACTAACATACAAATAAAACATTCTAGGCACAGGAAAAATGTATCTAGAGAACTGGTACAAATGGGGAAACACTATAAAAGTATTTTGTGTGTATTGCACTCATTTATAAAATGTGTTTGTAAAACTGATATATAGACTAAAATGTAGTGAAGACAGTAAAACCTTTTTGTTAGGTACATTTTTAGTTAATCATAGAAAAACAAATCAGTTAACATTTTTGTCATATTCCCAATTTCATACATTACGCTGAGTAGATGCTCTTTAAAACAATTCAATCTCTGAGTTTATTTTATAAATATTGACTGTATCTGAGAAAGTTTTGATTCACTGATGTGCAATAGAGTTTGTTCATATTGTTCAAAGTAGATTTTTCTCAAGAAAAAGTGATACTATTACATTAAGATATTGGTATTCTGATTCACTCTGAAGACAATGATGTGTGCACTTATGGATGTAGTTTGTTTAGTGTCACCTACAGTGTAGATTGGATAGATTTTGTTAAAGATAGCATTACTTCAAAAGAAACATACAATTTGACAAGCTATTGCATTTTACTTCCATTTTATTGCAATATTTTTCATCACACTCATTGTTTTCAAACTGTCACAAAATTGTTCATTTTCTTAGTCGGTTACATTTGTAGACCTATTTACTGTTTATAAAGCAATATGCACTTACAGGTTTTGGAGATGGCTTGGGCTCTGAGGGTCGCATGTGCAAGTGGGTCATCATTGCTTGAAGACGTTCACGTTCTTTAGAAAGCTGTTAAGAAAGAGTAAAATCAGAAGCATTATAGAAATGACTGATATAGCTATCTTATTGCAGTGATACATCTTATCATCCAGCTTTTCTCCTAGTAATGAATCCAGCACATAAAATGCACTGTTAGAAATGTTGGCTGAAATTTAACTTTGGTTACAAAATGGGAGAATAAAAAAAACTTTTATAGTCAGCCTTATTTGGAAACGTTAAATAAAACAAATAACACTTTATCATTCTGTCAATAAAAGAACTGACTGAGGTAACTGTATCTTCTATGGTAACAAGGTGCAACATCTTTCTAACTAATAAATGGTAAAGTCCGTAGGCACATATACATGAAGACAAACATGGAGCAGATCTGGGGTAAACAACAGTACAATAAAAAAAATCCAATTGATTTGAATGGAACTTCAAAACTTGAAGGCCAGAGACAACTTCTGTTTCTAATGCTTGCAAAGCAATGCGTTAGAGACCTCTCTTAGCATTTAAGTGGATAAAATGTAAATTAATGACAATTTTTATTTATCTAGGTGCTGCTGGTTTTCCCAAGTACTGCTCTACTTCGGCCTTTATACATATATCCCTTGGTGTCCATTTAATTCCAACAGTCACTGTTAGCAAATGACTAGTTCCAACATCTATAAAAAGGAGGAGGGTCTTGAAAATTAACTGAGGGCAGGCACTGTCTTTGCATTTCATCCCTTTTAACATGAGGTTCAGTTAGGGACCTCTGCATCTCTCCATCATCAATCTAATTCACAACAGTGACAAGGAACAGGCAGTGTGAAATGCTTAACTCTGTCACTGAGATGGCATCTACATTGTACAGTGTCTCATTACATCTGATGGACCTTACTTCACTATCAGTCAGACACAGCAAAAAAAAAAAAAAACACAAAATAATTGGTCACCCTGCAAGTAGAATCTTCAATGGCACTGTGACTGTATATTGTCTCTTCCATTAAAAGGAAACAGATACATGTATGAAAGCAGATTTCATGAACTCAGAGATAAATGTTAAAAGAATGTGTGTGTAAAGCTTCAATTACTATAGTGGCCATATATTTAATAACAGTTAATGATATTTATGGAATGATCTGCAATACGTTCAAACGTCTATACAAACACTGCACACAGGATGCTTACTTATTTGGATGACAGCAGAGTAACTCCTCTCCGGCATTCAAAGGGTAAAAACAGGGCTGGGCAATAATATTGGCCTGAGGCTCCCATCTACATTCACAATGCATTTGGTACCCTGTGCTTCTGGTCATACAACTGTACAAAAAATGTGTCTACTCTCTCTCTCACTCTCTGCACTGGTACAATGATACATTGTATTAAACTTGTGTTTTTTGATGATATGTATCACTCATCAGCTAAAGAAAATTCCAGTACTGACATTTTCTCTGTATAGGAACTCTGCTGTATGTATACAACCAGACAAACCCAAGGCACATGGGTCAGATGTGAAAATAAACTATAGCAGGAAATAGTAAGTTGGATTAATACAAGACTTCCCCTGATGGGAACAAAGTGCACAGGTATGGGAAGCATGTCATGGGGAGTGTTGATCCAGACTGGTGTGGTGTGTGCTAGGGGAGGTGTAAGGGAAGGGGTTATTAAAGGTTGTTATCAGGAAATAGATGACTGTGTGGGGAAGAGAGGAAAAGGAGAAGCATCCATCCCTCCCTCCCTATTTTGGTATGTCTGGTGGTGGTTGGTTTGATGTTACTATGGGGACAGGTAGTCCTTGCCTGGTATTCAGAGACTGATAACTTACGTGGTAAAGTGATATGGGATTTATCCTGAGACAGAAGCCCTTTGATACTTTCCCCCAGACTTAGGTCACTGGTGGTGTTATCCATTGAAGCTAAGACAGATGGCCTATTGGGTATTCCTTGGAAGTTAGCTGTAAGTGTTGACGAATAGTGGGTTCTGCTGTAAGTTCTGAAGAATGGTGGGTTTGTCTGTAAGTGCTGAAGAATTGTGGGCTCAGCTGTAAGTGCTGAAGAAAGTTGGGTTCAGCTGGAAGAGCTGAGGAATGTTGGGGTCATCTATAAGTGCTGAAGAGTGGTGGGTTCAGCTGTATGTGCTGAAGAATGTTGAGATTCTGTCATGAGTCCAGGAAATGTGGCCATGCTTGGTTTCAAGGAAGGTGAATTGGGTAAAGACTGTCAGTTAATGATTAACTAATGATTAATCAACTACTATTATGGTTAAATAAGATTAATAACATATTTGTTTGTGTGGGCTATACACTCTCCTTATGACATGGGAGCTAGCAGCTAATAACTCCCATACACATACAAGCTCATTTAATAAGAGTAGCAAAGCAGTATTCATTTTGTGAATAATTTTCTATTTTTTTTTTTTGGGGGGGGGGGGTAGCAGAATATGTACAAAAGGCTATAGGCTATATTGACTAATAAAAAATGGAGATATTGTGGAGCAAACCAATTGCACCATGGGGACAAATGAAAAAAAACACTGTCCATTGATTCAGATGGGATACTTTAACCCTTTGAGTGCCAGAGAGGTATCTTAGAGAGGTCTCCAACACATTGTGAAGCAATAAAATGGGGAGCATTCAAGAGGTTAAAAGCCTATTTAAACCAAAAGAAATTTGCATTTGTCCCCCTATAGTATAGTTGGTTTGAGCAACAATTGTTCCACATTTTACTTTCTGCATATGGCCCCAACAGCTTTTTAGAGGCCACATTTCACTAGAGACTGTCTGCTTATACACACGTTCTGATTAGCCACTTTCTGTATTGGCAGTCCCACTGTGGCTTTTAACAACTGATTCTATGGTCTGAACGCTGACAGGCTTTGGCAGCTTACCACATGCAAATTAACCTAAAACAATAAAGTCTTGGGATGCATTTGTTGAGTCTTGAGCATTCAGTCATCCGGTCATTCGGTTGAATTCATACTGTTAGAACTATGGAGGAAGCATGGTAGAATGTGAAACTTGTGTCTGCTGTCTCAGGCTACATTTATTTTAGACCAGCTTTTCAGGCAGCCACAAAGGCAATTTTCTGAAGTCCAAAATGGCTATTAGAAGCCACAGTACGGCTGAACAGTTCAGACTCTTGCCAATCTAATTCCATAATGGGGCAGGACATTTGAGAACATATTATTTTTAATTTACTCATCCAAAAAATGTAAAGAGAGAAAAAATGCTTTTGCTGGCCAGTATTACATAGGTATTTTTTAAACAGTATATTAACAATTCTATAATAACAATGATGAACTGAAAGAGAGATTGTACCATTGGAACTGGTAGTTTTAATTACTTTAAAAGAGGGGAGAATGTTTGACTACTCCAAAATAGCTCCACCACACCTCCTGTGGCTGCACTTCAAGATGTGCACTATAGTAGGTGCTGTAGAGGATACCAGTGGATAATCTCTAGCATTGTTAGAACTTTATTACCAGAAGTCCCATATGCCTGTTCCATAGCATGCACAGGATATGGTGTAAAATCTAATTTTTTCCTCTTGCATTTAATAAAAAGTAGAGAAAAAGGTACACACTGAAACAACCATAGACTGACCCATAGTTTTCCCCTTCACATAAGTGGCATTATGAGGAGGAAATTTGTCATAAGTAGCCTAGTAAATTGCAGTTTTACAGGTATAAGTTCTAAAAATAGATTCCAGAGCATGTTTTAACACAGAATAATTGTTGTGCATTCACCCAACCAGGGCATCCCTAGGTATGTGTCACTAATACAGCAATCAAGCATATACATACTTAACGTTTTGCATTTTAGTTTATCTAGTTTTCTTTGTCAGATTTTTTCAGTACAGGTAATTGGAGAATCAGATTCCCTGCTCAGGTACCATTTAATGTAACATCACTAATTCAGTTATAGAAGACAATAAAAAGAGTTGTCAGAAGTACTTTTTGAGATCCATAATTATTTATATCTGAAATGTTTCCTTTTTGCTTGAAGTTACTCCTCAATATAGTAAGATCAAATTAGCATAAAATTCCACAATTTAATAGTTCAAACTTTAACACTGGATTTAAATGGCTTCAGTGGGTGTTTTGGCATGGGCTGGACTTGATGGGCGCATGTCTTTTTTAGCCTCGTCATCTATATTGCTACGTTACTATGGATTTTATCAAATGGCAGATATCAGATATATTTCTCCTTGCAGCAATCATTGATGGATAGATTTGGAATTCATCAATAATCAATCATATTTCCATACCTTGCATATGTGAGGCATGGAAATATTTTGGAAAAACGTTGAGCAGAGAGTGAATGCCAGGTTTGATTCAGCCATTGATGAATGAAAGGATGGCTAGCCTCTGATTTCCTTGTTCCTTGAACCATTTGCTACTCTTTGAATTCCCCCATAATTGTTTCATCTTTTTACCCATTCTTATCAATTTATAAACTTTTTTTAAGTTTGCATATTATTCAAAGTTCTTGTTTTCCACAGTATTTACTGCAAAATCCTGCCCCCTGGAGAAAAAACTAAAATAAAATAATGTATTTATTTTTTGTTATATTTTATAATAAAACACTACACTTAGATTCCTTGTGCACTGTTTTTTTCTTTTTCTTTCAAACAAAATAATATATATATATATATATATAAAACATGATCAAATAGATACTTATTAAGGTGAACTGTAGTTATGTGTAAAAATGTGTTTTGATAACTAATCTGTGTTAGAGCCAAACAGGGTACATCAGGGTGCAATCTGTTTTAAACTCAGCTGCACGAATCACCACACTCTCCCCAAAAACTGAACCTGCCCACATAATTCTCAGACATCTGTCATGGCTCCCAATTCAGCAGCGCATCAATTACAAAGTCCTTCTTCTCACCTTTAACGCTCTCCACACTGCTACCCCTCCTTACATCTCTTCCCTCATCTCCTATTATGTTCCTGGCCGCTTCCTTCGCTCAGCACACAATGCACTTCTTGTTGCACCATCCACACCCTCTGCCCTCTCCCGTCTCAAACCTTTCTCACTTTCTGCTCCATACCTATGGAACTCCATACCCCTCTCCTTACGCCTAGAAAAATCCCCCTCTGTCTTTAAGTCTACCCTGAAGTCTTATCTTCTGGAGCACTAGGACCATGCACTGCCTTTGGCCAAACTCAGCACTTGTAATCTCAGCACTTAACACCCTCTTACCCCATTGTATGTCTCCCTTTACCCATTTAGACTGTAAGCTCCTTTGGGCAGGGACCTCTCTCCCATTGTTTGTATGAATGTCGCACTTATTTCATCCCCTCTTATTTATTGTAACATATGTCTATTGTAAGGCGCTGCGTACACTGTGTGGCACCATATAAATAAAGATACATACATACATACATGCTTAGGGCAATATGTTCAAAGAAAAGTAGAGCAACTCTGGAGCAAACAATCTGCAGTGTTCACCAAATGGCAGTCTAAATGAATTAGAGTGCTTCAGTCATCACTTATTTACATGTCTCCCAAGCCTTCTGAAGGTTAGATGAGGGTGGAAGATGTCTATATTTAGTATACTCTCTTGAACAAGCTTAAACAGCAGGGATATCATTCAATCCCTTGCTGTTTATTCAGTTTAATATTTTTCACTAATTATCCACACAATAAATCTAGGACATATTATGTGGATAAAGCTCTGGTCCAGCAGTGTTACATAAAGTTTTCCCTAATACACGGCCAGATTTATGCTCCTATCTTCACAGAAAATAAGACAGTAGCCCAAATTGTGGACCCCATAAAATCACACAGTTGGCCTACCAGGCTAAATTCTTTTTCATAGTACAGCTGGTTTGCTCCTCAAATGTGTGGCCCTTATAATACTCACACAAACAGAAGTTTCTAAAAGTTGGTTTTGGGGATTCAAACATGGAGTCAGATTTCTTAAACAGAAGGCTTTAATATGTTTCCAAGATTGTGCAGTCTGGGGCATCACATGTGGCCAGAGGCATGCTCAACATTACAAATGTCAAACCAGCTGAATGTGTAGCTGTAAGTGGTATGCAAGTGATATAAGCTTGGGTGCATGTGCTCATACAATAATGAGGATGTGAAATAACTCTCCAGTGTCTATACTATTCAGTTCACTCCCTAACATCTCTGAATTGTCTGCAGCTTGAAAAAGGAGCTACACTAGAAAATCTATTTTATTGAGACACATAGGTGTGAACAAATCTTTCTCATGGGTTATTGGTAATCTTGGTAACAAACACATTTGGTAATCATGATAATCTTGTAACAAACACATTCTCTCGTCAATACATTTTCCAATGACCAACCTGAATTTCCAGCTGTTGAACAACTTGCATTTGGACTCGACATTGAGCTGTACTTCTGTCATCCAATGCATGTTCATTGTTAAGGTGCCTATGAAAAGAACAGGACAACACAAAAGTTTAAAGTATATTCTATACCATGTAAAAATAAAATGCATATTTCTCAAACAAGAAAAGAAAACATTCTTCACACTGAAAGTAGAACTAACACATTATGGCAACTTAAGTTACTTCGAAACAGCATAATCTTCATGTTATGTTAGCAACTTTTTTTAATTTAAAATAATTGTTTATTTATTCATCTGTTTGTGCAAATTAGGCAATACTGAATGGCACAGCCATGTTCCAGATATTAACATGCCATACTGCTCTCCCTCCTTTCAATTTGTCATGTTGTTCCTTCTTCCTCCTTATTTTAGCAACTAGAAAAAGAGGGTTTATAAGACACCTCTCTGTAAAAAAAGACAGTTTATTTTAACACTTTGATTCCCAAAGCATAAAGTAGTTGGAAAGAAGAGCAATGTAGAATGTTACTATCTGGCACACAGATGTGTCAGCCATAACTGTCTAAATTGCATAAATTGACACATAAAAAGGCTAAATAATACCTTTTTAAATTAACAGATTTTCCAGACACCTGCTGTAGATACCCCTTTTTGAAAGCATATTGAAAACATGAATCCTCAAAAAAGTATATTGATACTTTTATTACCCTTAAGTTAACTTTACATTAAATACTAGAATTTATTTCAGTATAAACATTCAAGGTGATATTTATCAATGGATGAGTCTCTCATACACAGCCTTGCCCCAGAACTCACATGTATTAATAAAAACCGCTGTGTAATCCTGAATGAATGTGTTTTTTTCCATGTTAACAAGGAAAATATAAAAGAAATCAATGGAAATTTGATTTTCTGCACACAAAAAAAACTCATAAGGAGGCATTTACAATTCAAGATTCTTAACAAAAATATGCTCAAACAACTGCACTGTTCCTGACTAATGTCTATGAATAAATGTTTTACTTCATAAAATGGCCATTTTGATCCACCTGAGCCGGGGGGGTGGTATAGTCCTATACTGGTTCCTCCTTATGCCTTTAAAGAATCTATATACAAACTGTTTGCAGGTAAAATCAGCACAAAATTCTTAAGGGGTTATTTGTATAGACATTTTACATTGGAGGAGTCATGCTGAGTAGACATGTACTAATGAATCTATACTTAACTACCAGCACAGGCAAAAGTATATATAAGCATGACTCATGCTCTATGCCCCCATTTTATACATTTTTCTTAGTGGCATTGTTTACATGGGTGTTTTAAATGTGGTGGCACATCCATCATGCTCAAATCACCCATGTCTGTATTTTCTCAATGTACTGCACTACCCCAGCAAGCCAATGATAGGGAGAGGTGTGCATTAAAGTGGAGAGACCCTAACACACATAGACATGACCCACCCATTGCTTTTGAATTTTTAAATGAGCATCGTAATGACTCTTTCACTTTCATATAATTTGTAAGATAGACAAGTAGGCCACATAACAAACCTTTTATACTGCAACTCCATAATAACCATTTTCAGTTGCTGAGTGGCTACAGCATGATACAATTGTGGGAAGCTGTCAGCCAGCAGGGCTTGTCCATAAAAATGGCTGCATAGGGTGAAATACACCCTGATCTGTGCATTTCAATGGAGTACCTGTGGCAGAGTCACACATACGAATGGAGCCAAACATATTAAGCGTAAGTTCACACCTCACTAACACTGGATACACCAGCCTTAATTTAGTGTTTAGAAATAGCTGGTAATAGATTCACATTAAAGTGAAACTGTCACTTTGTAACAAACAGGTGATTTCTAAGATCTTTCAAAATTACTTATACTATTATCATTCATTCATTTATAAGTCACTAGAGTATTCCACAGCTTTGTACAATTAGCGATATTATTACAAACTCAATACAAACACAACACACCTGACAAATGGATATACATTTTGGAGAGGTTCCTGCTTGGAAGAGCTTACAATGGCTTGCATTCAATGCAAGCCAAATGGATCTTCCACCAGCCTTTTGTCAACTTAGGCCATCAAATTATGGTTGATATGTATTATGAATGTGACAATATGAGACACATAGCAAGCTCTTAAAAAACAGCCAGAAAAAGCAATGGAAAAGGTGATTAAAACCATCACATTCTGGTAGAGTGGCCTTTCCAGGGCTTCCTTTGCAACTGGAGAGGCCTTCCTTGTCTGGGTAGCTCACAGCTCCTGAGGCAGCCCAAAATACCGACCTAAAAAGCAGCAAACACAACTCCCTGACAGTGTCTCTAAGGGCCACTATGCACTTTCTCAACACTCATAAAACTCCCCATCAAGTCCACTACAATGTCAGATAGCAGCACAACTAGCAGCAGGGCTCTGGGGCAGAGCCAAATTAAGCCTCCATGGGGCCATAGGCAGGATTCCAAATTGGGGCCCCCTGCCAGTTTGCCCATCCGCACACTCTCAATTTGCCCATTGTTTTTCTGAGTAGAGCTATTAGTACCTACTTAATAAAAGACAAAATTAATGCTTTAATCCTTTTATGTCAGAAAGGTCACCAAAGCATTGCAATAAGCACCTCCTTGGCATCCAAGGGGTTAAATATATTAAAACAATGTACAACAGATCTTAGAATTGAAATGGGGCTATACTAGTGACACCAGAGAGCTTGCAATTGAAATGGGGCAACACTAGTGACACCACAGAGCTTGTAATTGAAACAGGGCAACACTAGTGATACCGCAGAGATTGCAATTGAAATTGGGCTACCCCACTGATACCATATAGCTTACAATTGAAATGAGGCTACACCAGTGATACAATATAGCTTACAATTGAAATGGAGCTATGTCAGTGATATCACGCAGCTTACAACTGAAATGGGGCTACACCACTGATTCCACATAGCTTACAATGGCAAGGGCAAAAGGAGGGAACAAATAAAGAGTAAGGTCATAATGGGAGGGCAATCTGTTTCTCCCACTTTCTCCACTCTTTTTTCTGCCCCCCCTACTCAGTTCTCCTCTTTTTCTTCTGCCCCTCTACTCAGTTATTCTCTCTTTTTTTCTGCCCCCCCTACTCAGTTCTCTCTTTTTTTCTGCCCCCCTAATCAGTTCTCCTCGCTTGTTCCCTAGACTGTTTCTCCCTCTTTTTCTGTCCCCTAGTCTTTTTCACTAGGTGCACGTTGACCCTACCGATTATTAATAAAACATATTAACTTTATTAGGATACAATTAAAATCCAGTTGTTCTAATGTGAATAAGAATTTTTTAAAAAAACTCAGACTCTGATTGAATAGATCACAAAAAAAATTATGTAATTTAACAAATGGAGATATATGAGTAAATACAAGTTTATCTGACCACTAATTGTCTTTCTTCAATTATTCCCTTCATACTATAGCTGGGATAATGTTTATGTGCATAAATCAGACTCAGCTAGTGGTCAGATAAACTTGCCTTTACTCAGTTATTAAAGTACATGTTTTTTACAGTGATCTATTCACTCTGTTTTTAGATTTTTTTTCTGATTCACATTAGAACACATGGATTTTAATTGTATCCTAATAAAGGTAATATGTTTTATTAATAACAGGCAGAGTGCACCAAGTCCAATATTTTCACTTTTCCTTGCCCTTCGTAAATTCTCTAATGTTGTGGTAGCATCTGAGAAGGGACCTCATCCTATGTTGATTATTCATTGATGGTACTAGTAACCCTTAGAATATAGGGTACAGTTACTTCCCCCAATGAAACGTGGGGGTACAGTCATACATCTTTGTAACTTTCACTTCGATATACAAATACAACTGACAGTGTAATTTCACACTTTTGACCCTAGTTTGTTTCCCCGTTTCCCCCTAGTCAGTTTCCCCATTTCTGGGGCCCCATAGTCTGTTTCCCCTTTTTCTGCCCCCCCCCAGTCTATGTGTCCCGGCCCCCTCCTACACGCCTACCTTTGCTGGCTCAGGAGGGAGCTTTATCCCTGGTGGTTCAGAGGCAAGCGGTGTTGAAGGAGAGGTCTGTACCGTCTTCGGTACATACCTCTAACAGCAGCTCCCGTGCGGTCCACCACCACAAGTCATGTCATTAAATTAATAAAGTTACATAGTTCTTCCAATACGTACTGCCATCCCAAGTTCTTAGAAAGAAGTCAACACCTGCACAAAAATGTTGGCAGTAGACATCCAGCTTTTTGCTTTTGCTAAAAACAGAGGCTTTAAAGAACTGATGTCATGTGTTGTTCCCTGCTGTAATATTCCAAGCCACAGTTATTTATCAAGGATGGCTCTGCCAATGTTACTTAAGAAGGAAGTTAGTGTTGTGGGCAAAGGGCAGAGACGCTCTGCCTGATAATTTTTTCTAGGCATATGTTGCTGTAGGACTCAAAACGTTGGCTTTCAGCTATTTATTTATCCACTTCGCCTTCAGAAGTAATATTGTGGCAGGAAATCTTGCAGTCTTAGAAAACAAAGACAAAAAATGGTAACATTCTCGCAGGAAATTTATTGGCAGTGGGGAGAATGCAAAAATGTTATGTATTTTCTATGGGCTGGATGGATGGAAGGAGAGGTTAATTCAGATTATGTAGGATGCTCTGCATATCTCTGTCTCAGAGCACAGAATAATGGTGGCATTTTTAGGCCTTTATTATCTCTTTAAGTTTATCATTTTGCATTTGTATGAGGACCAGAATATTACAGACACCAATGGGCCTCAAAATCTAGTTGAGTATTTTATAAATATACACTCAGGCTTATGTTAGGAGTGAGAAAGGGTCCAGGGGACCACTTCCTTGGGACATTTTTAAATAATATGGGGTATTATTTCTTTTTTTTTTTTTTAACCATTATCCATCCAATCCCATTAGGATGGAAAGTTGGTGGTGCCTAGCGTTCTCCTAGCGTTTTTTTCATTCATTCATTTTGTTTATTGTTACTCATTCTCCCATCCATTGCTGATGCGTCTGGGAGGAGTCATATTACCAATGGAAGAGTTCATTCAATATTTGGATGCGATGGTGGGTGGTGGCAGGGAGCTGGGTGATTTTTCTATTTTTTACATCAGTTAACTCTTCTGTTTCTGGTGCAGAAAAAAAACTGACACCTGGTAACAGAGGGATTATATTAGCTTTGTTGGGAGTGTGACCTGGGACACTGGGGATCAGAAGGTGAACAGGCTGGCTAGTGCCCCCTATTACTCTTGCTGATGCTGCCTAAGGGAATCAGACATGTCTGGCCACTTCCCTTGGCCTTTTGAGCTTGGCTTTTAAATTGGATTCTAACAGTAAGCCAAAATACGATTAGAGAACTGACCATCAGAAAATAACTGCTAAGGCAGCAAATAGCTACATGGCAGCTTTTTTATTTGATGGAATGGAATTTAGGCCAGTCTTAGACATTTTGTTACAATAGTTTGAGATATGTTTAGTTTTATTTATGTGTTGGTTTGTGCACATTAGAGAGTAACATTCTACACTGCTTCCTGTCAAATAAATAAAGCTACATTTCTCTTTATCAAATATCTCAAAACAAAATGGCTGACAAATACATGTGATTTTAAAGCTCCTTTAAAATCATATTTTTGTTACAAAGTGACAGTTCAACTTTAATATTCAAATTAGTAACTGCATTAGACCAGTAGTAGGTAAGCTGAGACACCTCAACCATTCAGGGCTACACTTCCTCACTGGCTGACTGGAGATAATGGGAGTTATAGTTCTCAGCAACTGGAGGGCCTAAGTTTGCCCACTTCTGCATTAGACATATGGATACTGGCATCTTCATTTGTTCTCTAAAATGAATATAGTGCAAGGCTACTTACTTCATCTTTTGGTCCTACAAAGTGTACATGATGAAAAACCAATGTTTACAGGGGAGCTGTTACTTTGTTTCAGATACATTGTTTAAAATCATCTTTCAAATCACCTATGTTAGTTATTTTTATTTAAAACCATAGCTTATGAGCTAAACATAAATATAGCTGATCCTGGAATCTCTTTTAAAATCATGTATTTGTTACAAAATGACAGTGCCACTTACATTTTTATCAGAAGACTGAATATTAATGTAAATCAGGTATGAATTGACTTACAAATCATTTGCATGCCAAATATTGTTTGTTTTGAATCATTTGCGTTTTCCCTATGTTCAGTTGGTTATATATGAGGTAACTGTCATTTAAAATCACAATCTTTTTTAATCTATATTATGAAAAAAAACACAATTTGTGCGATACAAACATACTTTCTACTGGTCTGCTAAGTTTAAATGGTACCCCATTCTGTGTATTTCTTGTGGGGTATGTAATGGTTTGCAGCACCAGCAATGTTTTCCAAATGCTACTTTATCTGATACTACACCTTTGTCCAAAAATATTTTAATTTGATATACAAATGGACAAAATGTATAAACCAATTGATTCTTATTTGCTATAAAAATATGTTTTTATGTTAAATGAAAACAAATCTTACATAGCACCCATGCTTTTGTACTAAAAAACCAAAAACAAAACACTGCCCCCATATATCTGAGCTCCTTTTTTTTATTATTTTTTATTTGCACCTCACTCTATTTCAGCTCACTCTTTATATTTAAAGCGGGAAACCTGAGGCCTTTGAGTTTGTAGGTCAGTTTCCAAAGCATCTGGAAAAACCTGAGATGCAGTGAATCAGTTCAGAACTGCCAAGAAAACAGTACTAGAGAGAGAGAGAGAGACAGAGAGAGAGAGAGAGAGAGAGAGAGAAAAAAAAGACTGAGATACTGAGAGAGAAAGAGAGACCTAGTTCAAAATTCCAGGTTCATGATCCACCTAGTTGCACTCTACTTATGACTGGCTACACACACTGCAACCAATTCTAACTAGCAAGGATTCTACAAGTAACTGTTAGATGTTTTTGACTTAGGCCTGTATTCCATTCAAGCCAAACTGCACATTGGTAGGTTTTATATGATTCCAAACATCAGATTATGTCAGTTTAGCATCTTAAAGAACACACTTTGGAGCAATTAGTTATAAATAAAATTGTCATAGAATGTGATCTGAAGTGACCAGGTTAGACATTTTATTGGATCAGTACTTTTAATGTCATTTTAGCTCCAGATCTTTTGGATCTGTCAACGTTTGCTTCAGCAACTTGAGGTTGTTCAAGCATTTGGATTTAACCAAACTGGAGCCAAATTCTACCCTTTGTCAGCTGAAAAGCACAAGTCAAATAAAATTACAATTGTAAACAATGCCTAAATTTTTAGTATCTTGCTACCCATTTGTTTGAATACTTAAGACTTTACAGTAATATGCCAATGCTCCTGACTTGTCATTCTCCTCAATATAAAAGTAAACAATGTGCATTTTAGACACATGATATGCTAATTAGAGTAATCATATTTTTACACCAACTTCAAGTCTTGAGTGGCATATTTAATCCAAGAAAGAGTTATAGCACATAGAATATATTACTTATTCACCTCAGTCGGGTTAATGCATGCGTGAGAATTTCTGATTTTTCAGGTTCAGGCTATTTGGGGACGTAATCTCATAATCATTCTGAAGTATCAGCTCTCTCATTGCTTATCCAAATATTCTGACAGAAGCATTTCAGTGGTAAAATTAGGCTTATTCAGTAGTGAAACTTTTGGTGTGCATAGCAATGTAATTGATTGAGGTTGCATTCCACAAACTCTCCAGTATCAAAAAATGTCTTATGGGAGACAACCATGGCTCAAATGGAATCCAGGCTACAATAAGACTGCATACTAAGAAAAAAAGTGGCACAATCAATTCTTAAATATACCAACTGCACCAACATTCTCAATGATTTAAACTCTTCCATGCACTGGAACCCTATCTAGTTCAAGTGGTTAAAAGCCCAGTTTAATTAAACAGGGATTATTTATTCTCTAAGTTTGTTTTCCACAGGATTGCTCTATATTTCCTTAGAACATGTATGTGTTTACGTTTTTGACAATTCCATTAATTAAAACTCCATTGTTCTCAAAACACATTTCTGAATTAATGAACCATGAGATTTGCTCAAAAAATGAACTTACCAAAAATTATAAAATTATACTCTTCAATTGCCAAATGTCCTCAAAACTTACCCAAATACTTACATATTCAACAAAGCATTTCAATTATACTGATTGACTGCTTCTTGCTAAATTACATTAAATCAGATGCATCTTTATACATTAACCAAAAACTTCCAATTTAGCAACTTATTTATTTGACTCAGTTATTTCATGGTGTGCTTATCAATTTTGTATTCATCATGCTGCATTTAAACTGCATATTTGTTAAATAAAAAAGGTATTATATTCATAATGATATATATGTTTTTCATTTTTATTTATTTTAATTCAGGAAAATGCAAGAACAGGTTTCATTAAAACATTCCCAAAATATGTTGCAGGTTTTGCTTGTTGGAGAGGTTAATATTTTTTCTATATTTAAATGTGAATTTGAATTAAAATTAGATTCTTAAACCACAAAATGTGTGAGTCTTAAACATAAGGATATTACTGCTGATTACAGAAGAGTCTTTTGCATATATTTTGTCCTGCTTATTTTATAATCATCTCTTTTAATGCATGCTGCACTGCATTTGAAAATATGAATTAATACGGGAACATATCTATTCCCACGCACGAGAGATAAAAGCACTAATGCTCACTTACAAATTAAACAGTAGAAAGGTGCAGAATGTGCTAAACATGTTATTTTGACTATAGAGGGTAAAAACAAACTATATTGTGCAATACATGCATAAATATATGTACATGTATGCTCCTAATTACAAAAAGAAAAGAAAATAGGTCTGTAGGCAAAAAAGGGGTTAGAATATGTTTACATTTTAGTGATACACATATGTCATATGTTTAAAGAACATAAAAATGTTTGCATTTAACTGCTCAAGTCTTCATATTCAGTTTATCTATGTTGCTTTCATTAGAATAGAGAGCCTGTAGAATACAATAATACTCAGTGAGGTTTTGTCTTGATTGAATTTCTCAGAACACAAAAGAACCTTGCCATTAAAATAGTCCTTTATTCTCCTGCATGAAGGCGAAAGGTTTTTAAAGTGTTGTGATGTTCAGTAATGAGCCTCTATCTAAATTATCATTGGTGACAAACTCACAAAGCACTTTTCGAGGACACATAGTTATGAAATGCCAGAGCTGCCACTTTCTTTCCTGTAATTATAGGCTAGCTTGCAGCCCTTCAATGATCATTTATAGAACAGCCTCCAGTGGATTACCGAGAACTTGAAAAACACATACATACCTCTGCCACATCTCCCTTCTCCGTTCCTTGCTATTGTTTACCAGTGATATGTAAAATAATAGAGTCTATTCATTCCCCTACTTAATTATGCCAATCAACGCACAGAAATGGGGAAGGATACAAATGAAATGCAGAAGGATTAAATAAATAGGTTCAGCATGAACATGAAATTATGAATTTATGAATATACATAAAATTATTTCATGTCAAAAATATTCTCTTTTATGCCTTTATTTCTTTCTCAGGTACAACATTTTGCACTAAAAATTCTGTATGATTTATAAATCAAGAATAGGATTTTACTGAAAAATGAGGATTTTAAAATGTTCTAAGTCAGTACCTAATTGCTATTTCAAAATGCATATGCAAAGGGACATTTCATTAATCATTTAATCATGTTCCTCACTGCAAGTTGGAACTAATGTTGCAAATACCATTTTCATATGAATGCTCCATAATGCTATCTAATGCATTTGATATATTGCATATGTCATGAATTATAGCTGCTTCAAAGGGACTGAATGGGTTGTTATCCCCCAAGATGCTTATTACAAAACCTTTATCAATTTTTTTTTACTTATTGCTAGTTCTATTTCACAGTTTTTCACAAGCCACCAATAATGCTCCTTCTTAATAGCAAAGGTCTGTAAATTACCCATGCAATCACTAACACCATTTCACAGACCTATTCTACTTCTGCTGGTCTGCTAACAAGACGATTATACACAAATTACTGAATGTCTATGAAATATTTAAATGCATTCTACTCTACTATGCATTAATAAGAGCAAAGCAAGCTATGGAATTCTGGTTAGATCCACTCTTTAATGTCCCCTAATGAGCCTCTTACTGTGACGGCAGTTCAAACAGAAAGGTGAAGAGAAAATGCAAAGGGTGCCTTCAGAAAGGCAGCAAGAACAAACATTGTGCGAGCCAGTTCTAATTTATGGGTCACTTTATAGGTATATTGATTTTTGTTTTCAAAATGGAATAAATGATGTGGTTGACTGGCATTCTTTAAAAACTGCATGAGCCTGAGCTGGGCCTTAGTCTTATGTACACAGTGTGTAAATGATAAGCATTTTCTTTCAGCAGATTTTAATAAAAACTTAACTACAAACATTCAAGAATAAAGCAGAGTCTCTGAACTGAATATTCTATATTTTTTAAATGAAACCCAAGAAAATACATGTGCTATCTCCC
Organism: Rhinophrynus dorsalis; assembly: GCA_037306005.1. Lineage (NCBI taxonomy): Eukaryota > Metazoa > Chordata > Amphibia > Anura > Rhinophrynidae > Rhinophrynus > Rhinophrynus dorsalis. The sequence continues at coordinate 264,365,054 of CM074721.1, read as the reverse complement.
AGCTTAGCACATAACTCTTAGATTCTGTTATCATCACTGGAATTTTAAATTTACTTGAAGTATTTTAAACTTGACTATGACTGGCACTAGATGCTGATACTATTGTATCAAATTGTGTTATTTTCACATGGAAGGTACAGGGTTTCTAATTGTATTTGTGTTTTGTTGTTTCAACTTGATGTTCTAGGCCAGTGGTTCTCAGTCCCTGCTGTCCGGATCCACTATCATGCCAGGATTTGAGGATTTTCTTGTTAGAGAGCAGGTGAGTTACTCAAAATGACTGGACCACTGATCAACAAACCTGTGTTCTAGCAGGGAAATTCACAGGTTCTGGCCTGTTAGGCAGCCCTTATGGCATGGGTTGAGAACCACTGCTGTAGACAAAGAATTAGCTACAGAAAAATCTATTGTCTGTATCTTTAGCACTAAGTGAATTCTTTTTTTGAAGGAAAAAAAATTCTAGGGATGTTAGATCATTTACACTTTTCATTTGGTTAACTATTATATAACATTGATTCAACTGTAAATAAGTCATGTTCTATTACCTTCAATAACTATTTAACAGACTATTTTAAATGTCATTATTTAAGGTGTTTTAATACATTTTATGCTCTAAAAGTGTTAGCCATGTTTGCCTTTTGCAAATAACTATGGTATGATTGCTAATGTGCCAACATTGATAGGCTCACCAAACTTCAATTCCATTTACTAGCTATACAATTCTTCTTTCATGTCAGTATGCAAATATAATAGCCTTGAATGGCATCACTGACTTATAAAATGATTATACAATCAATAAGGAATAATTAAGTATAGCCTTATAAACTGCTGGAAAATCATAAAAACACTATGGGGGTTATGCACTAACTTGTGATAAAGACATGTTAAAGTGGAGATGACTTCTCCAGTGATATAACTTTTCTAAGTCCTATGTTATTCTATGGAGCCTATCTACTAAGATCTCTCAAGTTGGATTGCATAGAATCTGGAGAACTGATATTGCTCTAGAAGTTATCTCCACTTTATCACCTCCTTATCACATCTGAATGCCTCTCCCCCATGTCTTCTTGATCTCCTAGTGTATTTTAGAATGATAAAATTATCATTGTTTCAAACTGTCAATAAATTTATTGTTAGTAACAGTAGCAGAAAGTATTGCAGTTCATAGATATGTATTAAAGTATGGATGTTCTTAATTGTGTCCGATTTGAATGGTTGACAATGCTGAAAATTATATTCTACCTTATGCGCAGTTATGCACAATGTATTTAGTTAAACACAAGAGAATATAAATGTTCCACACTGTTCCACAGTGACTCAGAAGAGAATTGTGTCGTGTGTCTACTTTAAAGGGATAGTAGTACTAAAAAATTACTAATCCCTATATTGCAGTCATATTAAAAGAAATTAATTGCCCCCAGTGTCATCCCTGAAATCTTTATGGTTTGAGAGATAATCACTCCTAAAGTTCTCCCCTCCCTCCCCTTTCCCTGAAGTCACATTGTAGCTGACTGAAGGGAAATCCAGTCTTACGATCATCAGGCAGCTCTGCAGCAGAGCCGAAATCGCGTTAATAAAAAAAATCTTTCACTAAAATGGTCTTCTACATGTGCTTTCAAACCAAGCACACGTAGAAGACCGTTCCAGTGAAAGATTTATTTTTTATTAACGTGATCTTGGCTGTGCTGCAGAGCCGCCTGACGGTCATACGACAGGCTTCCCTGCAGTCAGCTAGATTGCTGACTTCGGGGGAAAGGGGAGGGAGGGGAGAACTTTAGGAGTGATTATCTCTCAAACCATAAAGGTTTGAGAGATGACACTGGGGGCAATTAATTTCTTTTTAACATGACTGCAATATAGGGATTAGTCATTTTTAAATATTACTATCCCTTTAAGTGATTTAAATGGCTTGTTTAAGTGATTTAAATTGTCTTTTTGTCTTTTTCACCAGCTTCACTGTACCAATGGGACCACTCATCAAGGTAAGGAGGCATTAGAAGTATAATACAGTCAATTGCTGAGAATGTAGATTCCATTGGTTAAACACCGTTTTATATACAAATAGCACTCCTGGGGCTCGATACCATTAGCAAGCAATGTGTATTTTGCAAACATGTGTTTTATCAGTTTTCTATTACAGAACCACGGTAAAACAAAACCGGTGTAGGCCGCACAAGTAGCCAAACTAACAATAATGGTGCTGTCTGCTTTTATCCAACTATGCCTTAAACTACCACCTAAAAAACTCACTGAACGTCAAAGTCCAAGGAAATAGGCATAGGTCAAGTTAAGTGTTACATGGCCTAGATTCACTAAAGGTAGATGCCGTGGCAATATGATTTTGTTGAAGTATTCTAAACACTTCTTCATTTCATATACGAGGGGTCAGTGTATGTCGAATACAATTGGAGAAAGAAGAATTTTGAATGGGAGCACTATATGTCTAATTACTAAGGTGGGGTTAATATGGGCTTTTTTTGACTGGCGGTGCATATAATTACCCATGCATTTGTTTTAACAACTTGGGTAATAGGAAAACAAAACCTGACTTAAAAAAACATAAAGCCTGTTTTTTTTTTTATTTTGTTTTTAGCGGGGCTAACAGTATTGAGCCCCTCATATCTTTTCACATATATGTATAGCAATCTTATGTAGGCAGGTGATGGGAGAGTGATGCATGCTACAGTTACGAAAGAATGCTAAATAAATAATACATGCATTATCAAGGTGTAAGACTGTGCTTATCACCAAATTAGAACTAGCAAATTCAAATCAATAGCTTTTTTATTCTTAGTTTACCATTAAATATTAAGCAATATATTTTATATATTTAACTGTTTGTTGTCTTTAATAGCATTTGCATTCCTCGTGGTGAATATAATAATTGACATGTATGTTGTTATATTAACCCTTTACAACTATTTGTAAATTGTATTTATTTTTGCATGGTTCAAATCTTCCCCACAATGGAGTTAAGACTTCAACTTCACAAGAAACAAGTTCTCTATTGTTGTCTCATTTATTACAAAGAGCCACATACTTCAGTTATTCTCCATTTCACACTAAATAATTTCTATTGCTGCCAAGTGAAGCAAAGCCATTGTGTTTTCTATCAGTTCTCCTTAAGCACATTTGCACAGCTTCAGGACAATCTGATATTTTAGCTATCCATATTACATTGCCCTCTGTATATACAGCTATTTTTAATAAGAAGAAATTAACATATCACACATAAACACACACTCATACTCATGCTTGCACACATACAAATATTCACTCACACACATTTGCACTCATGCTCAGACACAGTTTATACATTTTGCCACAGTAAATACATTCAAATATCATATTCGAATGGATTTGTTGTGTCAATTTTTTAATATTGCCTAGGAAATCCAATAATATGATGAATACATAAATCCTTATTTTCTTTATACTGGAATGTATTGCTTTGATGCACTTCAGAACTGGTGAAAGTTCATCCTTTTCTACTTTCTCAAATAGTTTTTGTATCCTTTGAGTTATGATCCATTAATCTCAGGAATAGCTTTGCAATACAATTATGAACATTCCTCCTTGGTGCTTATATAATAGGATAATATCATACTTATTTGATTCTGACATACAGATATATATATACATATATGCATATGTAGTCTTCTTAGGATTGTGTATTTTTTTATTTAATTTTTTTTTCTTGATTTTTTAAATTGGCCCACTCTGCCACACCCAATAAGCTTTATTTTGCTAATGATTTTAAACAAAATACAAATATACGCAAGCCCCCACATGTGAGAGGTTTTGGTTGGACTGAATAATAATATATGCAGTATACCCTTCATTATCAGTATGCACATACTGAGATCAATCATTTGGTACTGGATGAATTTTGAGCAGTGCAGTTTGGTGGTGTATATGTTTTATGTATTCATGCTTTTATTTATTATTTCAAGGGTCTAATTATTATATGAACTTGTAAATTCTTAGAGAAATAAACTATAATGTATGTGTGTTATTTATAAAACATATCAAGAATGGGCAACAGAAATATATTATTTCCATGTACTAACTATGTAGTTATTAGACACAGTTATACTTGTGCATATTTTACATATGGAAATTCCAACTTTTTTCAAAGTCACACAATGTTAACCCTTTAAAGGGACACACACTTCCCAAGACCTCCCTGAAAAATTACATAGTATTAATTCACATAAAATATGTTTTTGTACATAGTATTAAAGCACATATATTATGCATTTCTTAGTTATGAACCCCTTATAGATTTTAAACTAACACCTCGCTTTAGTTAGTGGCATTTACTGCATTAGCAGGGAGCATGCTACAATGTGGGATGGCTTGGAAGGTACAAGAAAGGCACTAGGGAGCTCAGTGTCTGGCCCCACCACCAAGATGACATCACACATCATACTTATTATGAACTACAGTGCAAAGAAGTCAGACATTCTTTTCAAAGTACTTGAGGCTGGAGCAGCTTGCTCCAGCCTTACACTACTGTCAATCTATATTACAATGTGTGATTTCCTCTTCACCAAGCGTGATGTGTGACTTCATCTGGCAGTGGGACCTCCTTCAGAACACATTGGTATGGGTACAAAGGCTTTATCCTCACGTTTTTGAAGACCAACACAGAGGTGTGGGGGAAATTAAGCTTCCCTATCTTCAAGAAGTAGGTAGATAGAAAATAGCATGAATATTAAAAGACAGCACTGCTGGCTGTTAGACAGGCATAGTATAAAAGTACCCAATTTAGGCTTTAATACTAGCTGATGTGTGTGGGTGTTTTGCCCTAGGAGACACAGCACATTTAAAGGGGCAAAGTCAAATAAATACATACTTTAATCTGAATGTTTTCTACTCTGGTAAGCATAGGAGAAGAGTGAGTTTTCTGTGTTGGGGAGGCTAATAATAATAATAATAATAATAATAATGATATTTTATGTGTCAATGATAGGCTTCATAATGCTTCATAATGCTTCATTTAAGGAGGTTCTTCCCCTTTAAAAATATATACTGTGGACATGGGGTCTGTGCAGGGTGTGGCAGCTTTCTCTTTACATTTACCACTTAGAAAAGAAGTTGTATTTTCTGTGCACTTCTTGCAATTGTTCTAATTAGCTGTACACTCTGATTTAAAAGAGCAAAAAACATTACACAAAAACCATATATTTTTCACTTTTTCTGCTGAGCAAAATAAGGAACTCCTGCTGCTTGGGAGATGTTCATGCCCAAGTTATAACTGTTCAAACTATTCTTTTTTTCCCATTTGACTGTTAGCAACAATGCCATATGATGCCCACACAGTTCCCAGCATACAGGGATATATTTTATTCCATTATATGGGAGAATTAAACCATTGACTACAGTTGACCATTGAATGTGATATGAACGCGTCTTTGTAATGGTTTAAATTGTAATAAGGTTTGAATAAAGCAATTGTCAGCAGTAGGAATACACTTCATGTGCATGAAAATCCCTATATTATATATGATTTTACTTTTAATAATAATTCTTTAGGGAATCTTTTATAACCATATTGTAACCAATTTGATGCTCAAGTGGCTTGGCATATATGTTTCCAGTACCATTTATTTAGGCCCCTAACTATAATCTGGATTGCATCTGAGTCAAATTGAATTCTTGATATGCTAGTTTTCAATTCAGGAGTCTTGTCAAATGAAACATTGAGTTACCTCTTTGCAGCGGAAGTTAGGCTCTCCAATAAGCCTTCTTTGAACAGTGAAACACTGCTGATGGAATGCTTGGATAAGCAACAAAAGAAATGAATAACACTCCCAAATGAGCCTGAGATTGAGCCTCAAAACCTCCTGAACCTGTAAATTCAGGAGTTCTTATGGAGCCTTCTAGGGAAATTAGTAATGTAATCCAAAAGAATATGTACTAGTGCTGACATGGAAAGGAAACTAAGAGAAAATACTATAACCCACTAAATCAGCTGAGGAAAAAACAACGATCAAGAAAATACACTGCATATATACAAATCTTGGCTCTTATAGTGATATTTGTAAAACAAAAAAAAAAATTGGAAAGTAATTAAAGGTATTGGTACCGATATGATATATAGTAAAATAATAATTTAATCACAATAATCCACACAGGTCTCTGCACATACCTACCAACTCCAGATCATGTATTCATAAAAATATATCAAAAGGTGATACAATATACTTGTGCTCACCCCCAAAATGTAGACGATACTTCAAATCAGCATAAGACCTCTATCATCATGATACAAAAATAAGGCAACATAGTAAAATATCAAAAAACATAAACAAAATAAAATATTTAAGTGAAAGTAATCCACGAAAAAGGCCACAAAAACCTATCCGCTGGCGCTGGGTACACTTTACAATCCTTAAAAGGATATTAATATAATAATAAAAAATAATATAATAAATCTTTCACTGAAATGGTCTTCTACATGTGCTTGGTTTGCAAGCACACGTAGAAGACCGTTTAAGTGAAAAACATTTTTTTATTAACGTGATTTCAGCTCTGCTGCAGAGCCGTCTGATGATCGTAAGACCGGATTTCCCTTCAGTCAGCTAGAACACTGACTTCGGGGAAGGGGGAGAGAGAGGGCAACTTTAGGAGTGATTATCTCTCAAACCATAAAGGTTTGAGAGATGACACTGGGGGCAATACATTTATTTTTAATATGTCTTTAATATAGGGATTAGTAATAATTAAGTATTACTATCCCTTTAAGGCTCTTTCATAATGACACACACGAACACATCTTCACATTGGACAGGCAGAATAATTTAGGCATAGGAATGCTGAAAAATCCACCAAACAATTAAATAAAATCCTCAAAATAAAACCCTCTGCATCTTCTCTGACCTGATATATATTTTATTATGCCTGATTAAGAAGTAAGATTACTTTGATACATATTTCAATCCCTTTGAACATTTCCTGAAGTGATTATAGGGAATGAAACTAAAGACAGACCTAACTGGCATTATTCAAACAAAGACGCATAGGGCTTTATTTAGAGGATCTGATTTCATTGTTTGTTGGGTATATCAGGGTCCCTATGCCTAGCAGATCCTACCTGCCCAGTGTGAAGATGTCCGTGTGTATTATTATGAAGGTATACAAAATCATTGGTATACACATTGAACACTGCTACATTGTGTTTCTCATCTTAGTCAGATGTTTCTATTTTATATTTCACATTCTTGTGAGTGGAACAGTGGATCATGGGGATTGTATTTGTTTTCTCATATGACTATTAGAAGTCCTGGGAGGAGAGGCACTAATGTATGATAAATAGGTGATAATGTGGAGATAAATTCTCCAGTGATTTCACTTCTCCACTTCCTATGTTATTCTATGGAACGAATGCAATAAGATCTCTCTCACTTGAGAAATCTTAGTGCATAGGATCCATAGAATAACACAAGAATCCGAGAAGCAATATCATTGGAGAAGTGATGTCACTGGAGAAGTTACCCCTTTATCACACCTTAGTGCATAAACCCCCCTGATACCAGGCAGAACACTACTGATTGTACTATTTATGGATTTGATTCACGGAGACTTTTCTTAGGTGGAAGGTTATCTATTTTAATAGGATTGTGTATTATTTTTGTAGTTAGGATATATATTTCCCTGGTCATTTTATTTGCATTTCAATTTAATTGCACATTGGTGAGGAGATCACATACAGTCTACATTTTTTTTTTTTTTTTGCAGTTTGTGATACTTGTATTTTTTTGATGTTGATAAAGTAATTGAGGATCATATAATTTACCCAAGAGGATAAGCCTTTATGGCCTTTTATCTTAGGGCACAGTCATTTATTTATATTTCTTGGTCTTTAATTATGTTGCCCTATTTTTGTGTCAGGATCGTAGCGGTCATATCCTGATTGGAAGTACCTTCTACATTTTAGGGTTGACCACACGTATATTATCATGATGAGGTGTTATTTTACATTTTTATGAATACATGTTCCAGGGTTGGTATACCAGTGGGCCTGCATGGATTATTGTGTTTACATTATTATTTTACTATATATCATTTAGGTGCCAGTACTGTTAGGACTCTCATTGTTTTATTTCTGATATCATCCATTGTCAAGAATTTTAAATAAATACATTTTACAAATACCACTATAAGTGCTGGGTTTTGTATATATGCTGTAAATCAGTAATGTGCTGTGTGCTGTAACCCTTGGCATGCCCGTGTGGGGTAAATATGCAAGTAATTCAAATGGGTAGAGACTAATTATGAAATTCTTAATTTTGGCCATTCCTCACAGAAAGTATCTGTTAAGAATATGTATTATCAATATTTGAATCCAAAAGGTCAGTATATTTGCTCAGTACTGTATCATATAAAGATTACCACAATGCAAGACATTTAAAGCCACATTTGTTCATTTGAGGACATCATTTTATTTGTAAATCAAAACTTCTCGATTGGATAATTTATTTAGAGTATATGCATTCCATCTGGAGGCTAATAAATGAATGATAATATTCAATAACTTTTGTGATTCAATTTGTATATTGATACAGAGTACATGGAGAAAATCCTGTGTCCTTTTGAATTGATCCAGCCAAAGGCAGGCTAAGAATGATGGAAACTGGAATACAAAAATAATCTGGGGATCTTAAAGTTGCTAATTCCCGGTCTAAGTTTAGGCAGATAGATTTTGGGTACAGAATTGCACAAAAGCCAATCTTTGTATTGTAACTAGAACCAGTCTCTGGATATTTAGGATTTGTCCCTACTACTTTAACTAAAAATCCTCAGATTTCATCTTCTACAGAGAGATTGATGTATTAAGTAGCACCAGAGTAATTCCAGACTAAACTAAGTGCATCATATGGGACTAAAAAGTTCTCCACATTCCCACTGAACTAAATGTGACTTTAACCCTTTACATTCTAAAGAAATCACCAATGCATTGCAGATCAATACACTGAAGACCTCTTTAGCACTCAAGGGATTGAAATCCCACTTTTACAATGTGACCCCCAATTCTTCTTAGTTAAGCAGTCTAACTTTTTATTTGCTTTCTCTATATATAAGTAGCTTTATTAACTCAATGAAAATGGAAAAAAGACAGATTTTGGAAAATCTGGTTTCAAAATACATCTAAAAAGAACAGTGCTTAATTTCCATCACTCCATTTATCATATCCAGTTCTTGTAGTCTGTAGTTAAGGTGTCTTTGCCCTATATCCCAGGGATAGTCTACCATTTGTAAACACATCTTTTTGATGTTTCTGCCAACATCCTGGCAACAAAGCAGTGCCATTTCAAATAAGCTAATTAACTTAATTGTTGATGAAGCATGAAACAGTTCATTCACCCTGTTAACCGCACCATGACAACACAAAATCTTCAGTCTGTGAAGTTACTCATCTATATAAAAAAACCCCTAACATTTAATTTATATCTTTCATTCAATACATTTTTCTCTTGTTGAGAAACGCAATATTATAGTTCAACATATACTAAACTATCAACAACCAAAGCAGGCAAGAATAAACTGGGGGCTGATGTACTAAGTAAAAGGGTGTAATTCTGGAGAACATAAACATCACCATAGTGTACAATTAAAATTCCACATTTTTTTTTTTTTTTTTTTTAAATGGGACGTTTAACCCCTCAAATGCTACAGAGATCTCCAAAACATTGAAAAGCTGTTTTGGAGTCCTCTCCAGCATTCAAAGGGTTAGGGTTGTTTGCTTCTTAAAGTGTAGATGAATTGCTCCAGAATCACACCATTTTTCTTTAGAACATCGGCCTTCAAATGTACTTGGCCACGTTTCCCATTTTGCAGAGTAGGCAGCTGCTTAGAGAGTAAGAATTTGAGGTATGCCTCAGCTGTGCTGGCCACTGACCTCAGCCACATTATAAACTGTGGGTGTGGTCAGAGCCATCACAATTTTACTGCAGCAGATACCCATTCCTGATTTATAGTGGATAGTTTATTTTCTAGATTACATATCCCTTTACTGATTATTATTTAAACCACTGGATACTAGACATATCCAAAGGAATACACTAGGTATGGGTGAAAAGTCCCTTTTCTCACATGTGAATTTGCTGCTTTTTGTATGAAAATCCCCCCCACCTAGAAACCCTCTAAAATGTCCTCCTTTTTTGCTAACCCCAAGAAATTTAAAGAGGGAACGTTTTCTGGTTTCTGTAGGGGAGTTAGACTCGGTATGTGTGGTTTTGATTATGCCAGTACAGAAGAACAAATCTGCGTGTTGGTATGTGCGGTTCTGTGGCTACCAGTACATTGCAACAAGGCTAGGAAGTCAGGCTATGTGGTTTTATAGCTATAGTGGGATAAAGTTGAGGGTGGGGGGTATTTTTTTTTGCAGTTCTGTGGCTAACAATGCATTGGGACAAGGGTGGGGGGCAGTATGTGTAGTTCTGTGTCTACAGTGAAAGAAGGCAGTGGGGGGAGGTCAGTATGTGTAGTTCTGTGGCTACCAGTGCAGTGGGACAAGGCTGAGGGTCAGTATGTGCGGTTCTATGGCTACCTTTGTATAAGGATGGAGGGGGTTAGTATGAGTGATTCTATGGCCTACATCGCACAAGACTAGAGGACACAGCAGTGGTGATGATTAATGGGAGTTGTAGTCTGACTGCAGCTGGAGGGCCTCACATCCTGGCTAGCAGACAGTGGGAAAAGGCTTGTTAATGATTATGTGTGGTTCTGTAGCTACAGTACAAAAAGGCTGGTAGGTCTGTATGTGGGGGTCTGTGGCTTGTGTGGGAAATGGCTGGGGTCAGTTTATGTAATTGTAGTGCAGTGAACAAGGTTGGATGGCACAGTGAAAAAAGCAGTAAAACTGCACTTTTTTCAGGAATTTACAAAGAAGGCAAAATGTGTTTTTCCCACTCCTTCTGTGGGAAAATTTTCAGCCATCCCTATGGGATACTTTTGCAATGATGCTACCTAAACACAAGCATCAAAACTATATGTTCACAAAGTCGCAGGTGTCAAAACTGCACCTTAAGAATTGAGCCATTAAAAATGTCACCTGATCGTGTTCTGTCTGTTAGGTTTTGGTATATCATTAGAGTTTGGGGTGCTTTTTGTTATGCAGGGTAAGTTCATTATCTGTTGGGTTAGGATATTTGATTCTGTTAGGATAGGGTAGTTTTGGTACACTAGTTAAGGTTCTATCTGTTACAATAGGGTATTTTATTCTATTAAGTTAGAATAGCTTGGGTACCATAGTTACGGTTTGGGGAGTGCTTTTCGGTAGGTATGGGTAAGGTGTAGTGGTTCACTATCTTTTTGGTTTACTTAGGGTATCTCATTTTGGTATGTTAGGGCAGTTTGGGTACAGTCCTTAGGGTTTGGGCTATGTTAGGGTAAGGCAACATTTTAAACTGCAATATTTTTATTGCACTGTTTTGACATCAAAAGACATATTAAATGCACCATTTTGATGCACAAGATTTCCATAGCAAATTATCCCTATAATACAATGGAGACCTCTCTATCATCCCAGGAGATAAGAAGTCATTTTTTACCTTACTTTGGGCTAAGAGTATTTTTGGTGCTTGTCAACAGTTAGCTGGGGTAGGAGCAGAGCCATGTGGAGGGTGGAGCGATGGACTGGTCTAATGGCACCTAGGTTGCCTTGCCTAGGGAATCTGAGATTAACCTGACTCTGCAGATGTGGGAATAAAGCAAAAGATTAACAATTTTATCTTGCCAGCATAAAGTCCACTAATAGTAACTGTAAAGGATTTCTGAACTTTCATGAGTGTCATTGTGAATTGTTGGAAAAACAGTTCAGTAACACCAAAGCTCTGAATCTGGATCAGGTCAGTCTATATCCTTGAAAAATGTGTTTTAAATATAGTAGGTTTTAAGGATCTACTGTTACGAGCACATGTGAATAAAAATAGCACAGGTGTCACAATGACTCATGTACTGATTGATCCTCTGATGAAGAGATCCTGAAAACCTACACAGCAGATGTTGATGTGTCCTGAGGACTGAATTTACAAACTATGGGTATGGCTAGTGCATAACTGTACAATCGTATGCAGACTTATAGTAAAGCAATGTATGGCACACCCCATCTGGCATCCAATTGTTAATTAAGTATAAAAGCAAACCAGACTGATTCTGGGGCACCCCAGTTGTGCCTCTGGGGAGAACTAAATGTTACCCTTGATTTAAATGGAGTTTTGACCCACTGAATGATAGAGAGGTTTCCAATGCATTGAGTAGTGCTGTGGTGGAGACCTCTTGTTAGTATCCAAGGGGTTAAAAGCACCATTTAAATCATTAATGTTTATTTGTGCTCCAGTATCATTATATACATAAGGTCCATTGTTTCCTTCATTATTCTTCAATGACTAATACGAGTAAATGGAAGTTTCCTTTGTAGCTTTCATGAAAATAAAATATATGAATATTATTAAACCTACTTTAAAAACTGTCCAAAATCTTCACAAATGCTTTCACAGCCTGGCCATTTACAGACACCATGACCATAAAGAGTATGTGAAGCCCCAGTCTCCTCATGTGATGAGCTGTAGTAAAAGAGAACATAGCATTAGATTAATCTCAAAAGCTATAATCGTTGGAGGCTGCTAGCGCCTGTCAGGTTACGATCACTGACAAACAGGTCAAAACAGGTCAATTCAGCTTAGAGCAGTCAGAAAAATGTAATCGTTCTATTGAATAGTTCAACTGCCAAGGCAGGATGATGTTCCAATTAGAGAGGAAATAGAGGCAAAGATGACTTCTAATAAAGAATGAAAAAATTACTATAAAAAACTGTATGCTAATTTTGACAAATGACCCAACAACAATATTTAGCTTACAATTAAAACAAAAACATTTTAATGTCTTGTTTTGTAGTGTGCTAAATTTGAAAATGTATTGTTCATTTAATCTAACAGCAAAATTTACTTTGCTTGGCATTATCCTATAAAATAGTTTGCTAGGATGTTTGTCAGAAGCCGTCATGCGCAGTAGAGACTGCCTGAATGAACAGAATTCTGGGAGCACAGAATGTTGGGAGCACAGAATGCTGGGAGTTCTGTGCTGGGAGCACAGAATGCTGGGTGTTCTGTGCTGGGAGCATTCTGTGCTTTCGGGCAGTCTCTACAGTGCATGACTGCGTCGGCGGCAGGACACAGAGCAGGACCGGTGTCTTAACCCTATGAGTGCCAGACGGGTGTTGCGTACCCCTCTGGCACTCAAAGGGTTAACATCACCTGTACCTTGACCTGTGTACACAGGCTTTTACACTAGTAAATATATAAAATAGGTATTTTTTAAAAAAAGAATGTCTGAAATACAAATTTTTATTTCTGCAAAACATTTATTCAAGACCAATGAAACTTCTGTGTAAACAATGAATCAATCTAAAGAAGTCCATGACCTATGAAGGGAGGTTTTTTTCTATTTTTACAAACAACCAATTATTTTATTTTAGTGTATTAAACATACAACATAATGCATCTATACCATAAATTGAACTGAGAAAAAAAGGAAAGTTTAGAAATAAACAGTTGGAACTGAAGGGAAAATAGGGCCAGATACAATACAATAAATCACATTCTAAGGTACATAGAAACTCAGTGAATTGTAATATTATAATCAGTACAATCAGTTTGATACTACTGTATTGCTCGGGGCCTGCATTTTCAACTGACACATCGGTGGCATGCATTGCTTATGCTACTAGACTAGGCAGGCCAGGTGCTGTAAAGGTAGTTAGAAGCATCATGGGAGACCCTCTGATTGAACTCCTCTTTACACGAATGACATCTACAATGTGAGCCTCTGAAGCCCTGCTACAAATTACATTTGGACCATGTTACATTGATGCATGGTTAAGCCACAGGAAGAGGTAATTTTTTTCAGTATTAGATCATATCCATTACATTATGTGCAGAGACATGTCACCAATATTGCAATCTACAGGTAAGGACTAACATTCCTTAGATTTCAAGTCCAGTGTAGCCATGCATGTTACTATGCATTGTAAGCTTTGGGATGCTTTATGGAACATGCCCTGTACACTATAAGCCCATGCAAATCACTCCCTTTAGTTGTTAGCTGCACTGTCATGTAGGTCACTCCCTCCAAATTACAAGCATTGTTATGTAATATGGGTCATTAATAAATTTCAAACTGAAGCTAGCAATTTTGTATATTGAAAACTCTGTGGATCACAAATTGTAGATTGTTTCTTTTTGCAATTTTATTTTACAAATTTGCCCATTTTCACTGCTCTTTTTGGCTTTAGCCACCTTTCAGAATTAGTTAAGTAGCCTCCAAATAAAAATATTGCAGATAGTCAAGTTGTAATTTGTGTATATATATATATATATATATATATATATATACTAAAGTCATTACACACAGAACAAAGAGAGACACAGCATTTCAGTAAAAGTATATTTACAGACAGCTTTTGTTATTGTTATTTTGGGCTATGATAATGCATTTTATCTTGTTTATTACTGGCTGTATTTATTTAAGATCATTTATAACACAACCTATAGATTCACTTAAGACAATGCAAGCAGATTGATGTTTCCTGAACTAACATCTGAACTCAGCAGAGAGTACTTCCCTTTTTTGATCATCTACAGCTTAAGCTAATTTCATAATACACTGAGTATATTTAAGGAGTATAATAGTGTACTGCATTTGTCCCTTCACTAGCTGTTATTTTATAGGAGCCCAGTCAAAACTTTGGGAATAACATACTTAAGTACAAAGGAACATCTGGCAAATCTTACTTGAAAAATAATCACTTAATTATAAAGTGATGTGTATTCAGATGTAGGAATCTCTTATGCTGCTCAACATTAAGGCTGATTATATTAAGAAAACATTTTATGCCAGAGCACTATTGCATAATTACAATAATACATAGGTGACAGATCCATAACTTGAAATAAGTAATAGTTTTCCATCTATAAAGTAATAGTGAAAAAGGTTTGAGAAGGGAGAGAGCAGAGGGTTGTGGATGGTGTAACAAGAAAGTAGTTGTGTGCTGAGTGAAGGAGGCGACCAGGAACATAAGCAGAGTGGAGGGAAGAGATGTTCGGGGGAAGCAGAGTAGAGAGTTTTAAATGTAAGAAGGACATTTTAAGTGATACTGTGCTGATTAGGGAGACGTGAGATTTCTGAGAAAGATGTTTTTTGGAGAGAGTGTGATGATTCTTGCAGCTGAGTTTAGGACAGATTGAATATGGGATAGCTTGAAAGCCGGGAGGGTATTTAGCAGTATATTGTAATAGTCTAAGAAAGATAGATTGAGTACATTCAAAAGAGGTTTAGTAGTTTTTGGGGGATAACATTGTGCAGATTTTAGCAATATTCTAGGTTCTAGACAAGAAGTAAATGTGAGGGGAAAAGGAAAGGGAAGAATCAAACATAGCCCCAAGGAAGCATGCTGAGTTGACAGAATGAATGTCATTTCCATCAACTGTAATGGTGAACTTGGGTGTTGGGTGTGATCTTCGAGGACAATGAGAAGTTTGGTTTTGGACATATTTATGTAATGTAATTTAATCTTAAGTGAAAGATCAGACATGAACATATAAATTTGAGTATCATCAGTGTATAGATGATACTTGAAGCCAAATTAATTAATAGTTAACTCAATAAAAGGGTGTACAGGAAGAAAAGTAGTGGGACCAGAAAAGAGCCTTGAGGCACCCCAAGAGACAAAGGGACTGTGGAAGAGAAGTGCTTGCCAGAAGCTATAATGAATCTTGATTTCAGAAGCCAAAATTGTGGAGCATCTGAACAAGAAGAGCACAGACTGTATCTGAGACAGACTGAATTGTACTAAAGGCAGAGGATAAGTCAAGCAGTATGAGTACAGAGAAATGGTCTTTGGATTTTGATGTCTGGATATCATTAGCCATTTTAAAGAGAGCTGTCTCAGTGAAATGTCCACACCAGAATTAGGTCTGCAAGGGGTTTTGTGAGATTGTTAGAGTCAAGGCATTTGGTTATTTGTAATAAGACAAGGTGCTCTAAGAATTTTGAAGTAAGTGGTAGAAAGAAGTCAGGTCAATAGCTGGAGAAACAGGGGAGTTGAGGTTAGCCTTTTTCAATGGGGGTTTGATTTGTGCCTGTTTGAATAAAGGAGGGAATATGTCTGTGTGGAGAGTGAGGTGTTGAAAATGTGTGTTAATATGGTGTAAGGACAGGAACAATTGGATTATGTAAGTGGGAGGGCATAAGGTCCAAGGAGCAGGTGGTGAGGTAGGTGGATATGAGAAGTTAAGAAACTTTTACCTCAGTTACTGAAGCAAAATAGTCAAAATAAGATGAAAGGGGTTTAGAGAGAGAGAATAGGAATGTGTGAATAGATTCCCCCTTATTTTTGAAATGCTTAACAAAAGCTTGTGTTGAATGTATTGAGTGAAATGAAGATGTGGAAGATGGATGGAGCAAAGAATCAAAGACTTAGAAGAGATGGTGGAAGTTAAATTTGTTGTTGTGATTAGTGTAGTGTATTATTCCTGTTTAGCCTTTGATAAGGCAGAATGCAGGCAACACAGCAGAAATTTAAAATGGGTGAAACCTTCATGTGAGCGAGTTTTCCTTAAGAGACATTTCACAGATAGAGTGCAAGAATGTAGGAAGGGGGTGTGGGAGTTAATCCAGAGGCACTGTTGTATTAGAGTGGCAAACAAATCAACTCTAAATGATAAGATTGAGTTGTAGGAGATAACAAAAATGTCTGCATTAGAAATGGACAACAGAGAAGAAAGATTTGAGTTGAGTGAGGAGCTCATCCCAGGGAGATCAAGAGAGTAGATATCCCTTGGATATTTGTTGGAAGAAGTGATGGTGAAGGGGAAGAGTGGGATATAAGATGGTGGTCTGATAGAAGGAATGGGGAAACTGTGAAAGTGGAAAGATCTAGTGACCAGCTTTTTGAGTGGCACAGTCAGACAACTTGACGTAGATCAAATGAGGCTTCTAGCTCAAGAAGATGTGAGGTCCAAAGGACAGAAGGGTCATCAATATTATAGTTAAAATCACCCAGAATATGGACAGGATTTTCAGTAGAAAGAAAGAAGGACAACCAGCATTTGAAATCTGAGAGAGAGCTTGAAGGATAAGAGGATTTAGCAGGTAACTTGTATATGACAGCTACAAGCATAGACAGAAGGATCTAGAGATGGACTGCATGCAGATCAAAGGAAGAAAAGTGAATAAATGGAAGTATTTAAAGGGGCTAGATGTGGCAGTGAGGGAACAGAAGGACACCAGCACCCCACCCGACCAGTAGAGTCAGAGGTATTTGAGAAGCAAAACCTGCCATAACAGAGTGCAGTATCTACAGCTCATGTACATGCAACAAAGTTTCTGTGAGGGCAAACAACTGTAAGGATTGCTCGCAGAAAGGTTTGTGGATTCGTTTTAATTTATTAGATAGGAAATGGATGTTCAAAAGAGTGCAGGATAAAGGAAGAGAAGAGGAAAAAGTAAGGGGAATGTTAATGAGATTCAAAGAGTAGGAACCCTTCAAGGAGCTATAGGAGGATGTGGTAAGTTGAGGGTGATAGCAGGTGGATATGGAGTTTGGCACATGGTTGGGAGCAATAGCCCCAGTCCCAAGTAGCATGATAAGAGAAAGGGCAGAAATATTGGAATGGGATTTATACTGATTTTCTTGAGCAGGGCTTGCAATGGGTGAAGGGGTTAATATCTGGAGAAGAGACTAAGAGCAAGCAGGTGTGATAGGAAAGAGGCAGGAGGAGATGTGGATGTATAAAATATTTATACAATACCAAATTATATGTTTAGAAGGCTACTGATAGGCCAGGTACACTTCTTTTTATTGCAATGCCAAATATAATCAGTTTCTCATTTTAATTTGTAATAAAAATGTAGAATAGATAACATTGGTCAAAACATAGAAAAAACTCACTCAGTGTGTCCCAGTGTGGATGGAGTTTACATAGTGACTACCACAATTAAACTTTTAGCCAATTTGGGCAGTCAAATTTGGTGTATTGATGAGCATTTTGATCTCCAAAACATTTATATGAAAAGTGGGTATTTACAGACATTCAATTTCTGATCTCAACTGCAATGTAATGGCCTTGAAGTGCAAAAGCCAAAATCTCCAGTGTGGAAAATTACCAATTGGTAGACTTTTTGGCTGCAGTAAACACTAGATCTATATTAGCAATTTCATTTTCTTCATTGTCACAATACTGGAAATATTCTGTATACACCATAAAACAAGGATGCTTATAATAATACATCCATAAAATCCAATAATGAGAAATACTATTTATGCCACTATATAAACTATACTTATGTATGTAACATTCTACAGACATACATACCAGGAAACAATAATTTTACCTACAAAATAAGTTTTTCTTAACCCTTTGAGGGCCAACCAAATGTCATTGCATTATAACTTAAAGTATATAAACTCAATATATATGGGAACTCTACAAATAGATAAAAACATAAGCATGTTTTAATTATAATTCCATGAAGAACAATATAAGCTAGCAAACTGCTGTCTAACTCTGGTCCTCAACGGTATATAGCAGCCCAAGATTTAAAGGGATAGTAATACTTCATTTTAACTTTATTTTATTTTGTAGGCATTAAAAAAACATGAAGAATGATATAAGTCTTATCTCTGAAACCTTTATGGTTTAAGAGATATTCACAAACAAAGTATCCCCCCCCTGTTCAACCAGATAAGAAGGGAGGTGCCCAGGTAGACTGCAGAGAGGGACAATCTTCAATTAAGATAATGGAAAAAGCTGAAAAACTTGTCAAGGGGGGAAGGGCTTTCATTGTTTTCATACAAAGAAAATTGTCCCCTTCTGTTATCTGTACTGTCATACAACCTGATCCACATCTGAGAAGAGATGGCTTACACTAGGTAAAAGGGGCGGGGAGGGGAACTTTGCTTGTGAATATCTCATAAACCATAAAGGTTTGAGAGATAAGACTTATATCATTCTTCATGTTTTTTTAATGCCTACAAAATAAAATAAAGTTAAAACGAAGTGTTACTATCCCTTTAAGAATATTATAGCGTTATCAAGTGATAGGATTGGTCAATCAAAATGATTGTGCAACTGAGTAACTCACCTTTCCTTAAAGGAGTCATAACACCTCCAAATAATAATCCCCACTTACCTCACTTGTCTGACTTCATGGACATAACAATCAGGACCAACTGAAAATTAACTCTTGAATAAAGGCACAAGGGAGGGGTTTAGCACTGTTAGTTTGTCTTTAAACAGAGATATCCTTAAGTCCTTCTCAGTTCAGCATGCAGGAGGACTCAATGAACAGATGTGGACACCAGTTTTGACAAGTTTCCAGACTGCCCTTTATCATGGACATTCAATGGATTAAAAGCCCCATTAAACTCAATGGGAATGTTTTTTGACCCTATGATGCAACTATCTCTCTCTAGAACTGGTCAGCTTTTTGTGCATATTGCCCAAAGAGTATACTGTTTTGTTGTGGCTTTATTTAAAAACATTATTTTGTTTTTTTTTACATTACTTAGTGTGATATGAGCATGTCAATTTACTAGAAAGAAATATATTTGTTGTAACAGACTGTTACAGCTTGCATTACTTAAGTAAGATTTTATGCAATGTTTGTCAGTGAATAGAAATCAAAAACAATTGTAAGCCTATCTTCACTTATGTAACTTCTCATAGGAACATCAAAATAAACTTTCCTTACACAAACATACATATTACTAATTATGTCAGAGGCACTAGAATTACCTGTCTCGTCTTGCACTGAGCAGAGAGGCCTGTCCATTCACTAAGGAATGATGAGTTATTGGTGGCGATGCTTTGGAAGTCGTAGAGGAGGTAGTAGAGGAGGAATTGTTAGTAGTGAGGTCTAGCCCTCCATGTTTAATGCCATTGTCTTCCATACTGTGAACTCCAGTCACCTCCTTCCATAACTGCTGAATCTCAGCAGGGCTTAAACCAGCTGTAAAACAGAACAAAAGCCTGAAGAATAAAGCAAACAAAGGCATTCTTACTGCAATGTGATCATTAATATTGGTCTTCTGTCAACAAAAACTGTTTTAAATAATACTTGACTCTACATTAAAATACTATTTGTGTATTACATTTTATTTTCATGTTAAGCTTTCATGGTGTATACTCTATGAGGCAGATTTAACCCTTTAGGTGCCAGAGGTGCATGCTTTGCTCATCCCTTTGGTATTCAAAGGGTTTTTAAGAAGAACTAAAGCCACTTTGGAGCAAAGCATCTGCAATATATGGAACAAATACTAATTCTCAGTGATCTGAATGGGGCTCTTAAAGGGATAGTAATACTTCATTTTATCTTTATTTTATTTTGTAGGCATTAAAAAATATGAAGAATGATATAAGTCTTATCTCTCAAACCTTTATGGTTTAAGAGATATTCACAAGCAAAGTATCCCCTCCCGCCCCTTTTACCTAGTGTAAGACATCTCTTCTCAGATGTGGAATGCAGTCTATAGACCAGACAGATAACAGAAGGGGACAATCTTCTTCCTATCAGAACAATGAAAGCCCAGCCCCCCTTGACAAGTTTTTCAGGTTTTTCCCTTATCTTAATTGAAGATTGTCCCTCTCTGCAATCTACCTGGACACTCCCTTCTGATCTGGCTGAACAGTGTTACATCAGTAAAAGGGGCAGGAGGGGGATACTTTGTCATTGAATTACTCTTGAACTACAACTCTGACAGAATTGAAATAACACTCTCCAAAGTCCAAATACTATGATGATTAATTAGAGCTGCTTTTATTATAAAAAATTATTATCCCTTTAATCCTTGGAATGCTAGAGATTTATCCAACAGATTGTGAAGCAATGCATTGGAGACCTCTCTAGTATGCAAGAGTTAAATGATTGTAAATTATTGCTCACTATGATGAAGCTGATTTGCTCCCAAAAATGTTACAGTTCTTCTTATTAAATAAATGTCACAAGTCAAAAAGGTGTTTCATCAAATTCAATGGTGCTCTGTTAATAGTTTTATATAAGAAAGGCCCATATACATTATAACAATGGTATGAATACACTCTTTTCTCTGTATCGTGTTCACTGGAAAATGTTCAACCAAGCATTGAGGAAAGGAATGCCCAGAAACACTCATAGACTGTCCCATTGCCCTCCCCTTGGTACATCCGGGGTTAAGAGGAGAAATGTGGGTGTATGTAGCATAGGAAATTGGTGTAAGACAGCGAGGACTAGAATATTTCCTTCTTCTGCTTTTGCATGGACTCTTACTTGTACATTAGCCCCAATGTTACTATTCATTCTGCTTAAAGAGCTGCGCAAAATAAAGGGAGCATAATTTAAAATTAGAGGCAAGAAGCTTTTGAATAAAACAGTGACTGTTTTTTATTTTTTTATTTTACAATAACATCAGGCTGGAAGCCAAAATCTTTGTCTGAACAAGATATGTTACTTCCAGAAAGTATTGGATACTTTTTTAGCTCATAACAAAGTGACTAGTTCTGAAACTTGGTTTTGATACAGTTGCTATGTTGATCCAGGGAGATATGTGATTAGTTTTTTGGAGTCAGGAAATAATTTTTAGCCATTTTGGGAATAATGTAAATGGCTTCAATGTTTTGTTTTGTTTTGTTTTAGTATTTTCCATCCTCTGGATCAAGAAAACACGGGTGAAGCAGAAGTTGAATTTGATGGACCCATGTCAATTTTTAACCTCATCAGCTATGTTGCTATGTTTATATGGACATTAAATTTATTCCAGCTACTGCTGATAGCATAAAGTAACTGAAAGCATATTTAAAGCTTATAAACAATTTTTAGGAAAGTGTTTGTTATAACAGGTCAATTAGAAAATGGGGGAGTCCTGAGCTTTTTTAGTTGTGGAGTAGGAGTATCTCTAGTTGTAATCTCCTACAGTCCATTGACTACATAAGGGACTCAATATTACGTTGACTGGCTTGCGAGGGCGATCTCAGGATCTGTTAACATAGCACCAAAAAAGCATAGCAAAACAGATAGCAGTGCATCAATGGATGGAGGATAACTGACTGTGAGAGAATGAATCCAAAGGCAGGGACCAACTTAGTTACATAGTATCACGGGATAGATGGCCCTGCCACTCAAAAAGAGGACTTTCCACTGCAGGAGACATAACCTGCCTGAGGTGGAAAGGACTGTTACTGCTACATAGCAATGGATAGTAAAATAAATTTGCCGGGTTACCCTTGGCTGCTTAGCGGGGTTTGTGCAGCACCTCAGCAAGTGTACCTAAGGAAAATAAGTCTGACACAGCTGTGATTTAAGGCTCAGGCCTTAAGAACAGGAGGGAAGCACATCTCTATGGAGACAGAGAGGGAGAGAGGCTTGGATGTAATGTAAGAACGTTTTACTTCACTGGGAGGGTAGTAGATAAGTGGAATAGCCAACCAGCAGATGTGGTAGAGGATAGTAAAATGAGGGAATTTAAGCACGCATGCGATAAGCATAAGGCTATTCTGAGCATAAGACAAGACAGTAGGGAAAACTGGCAGACAAAATGGACCCAGTGGATTTTATTTGCTATTTTTCTATTGTAGGGCCCCCTGCCTATACAGAAGCATGGTCTTAGGGCCAGATGCATCTCTGAGTGGGGACAGACTGAAAGCCAGGCAGAGCCAGACCCTCAAGTGTAGGGTGGACTAGAGGATTTGGACTACTTGGCTATCTGGACTTAGGTTCCTTGGAGCTCCATAACACAGAGGCTTTCAAGGTTGTTCTAGGGTGGATGTTACTCTTGTCACACTTAGAACTGGGGCTAAGCCACATTACTCTGAAGGTAATTTGCAAGGGGAATCTGCACCCAGGTAAGGGTTTCCTGGGGAAAGGGGATAGTTAACAGTAAGTCCTCTCAAAGGTCCCTCAATAGTCCCAGATATAGACTGATGGTGGAATGGAGGTATGAGATTTCCCCTTCCTGGGAAACTTCAGTTATAGCCAAGTCAAGTTGCCCAGCAAGTGGAAATCTAACACCCCAGCTAGAGGATTTCTTCCATGTTAAGGTAGACAGCCATCAGTCTATAGATCTTGAGATCTTCTGTAGGTCCTGTGATGAGTGCAGGTCCTGTGATGAGTCCTGTTACTGGCAAAGCTACAGGGAAGTCTAAGGACCCCTTAGTTCCCCCACCCTGTGGTGGGTGTCCACTTCTAAAGGGTGAAGATTGGCATGACTGGTCCCCTACAGTCTCCTTCCAACAGTGGAAAAAGATTAATTCTGGTTGAGGTTGTTTATGCAACCAAGTACTCAGAATCTGTTACTCTGAGATCAGTAACCACTCAAACAATGTCTGAATCTCTGATCTACTCCGGGAGAGAAGAATTGATCTCTGACCTACAGTACTCAGTTTTAGAGTAATATGATGCACAGTTTGTGGAACATCAGTAGTATAAACCAACATCCCAGCATAAGCTATCATCCAGTGACAAATGGAGTCTGAGAGAAGTATAATGGGACCCTCAAAAGTATGGTAATGGCTGCTGCAGATAAGCATATAGGATGGCAGAAGAGTATCTTCCTTATCTCCTGGTTGCCTACAGATAGGTCCCTCAGGAGTCAACTGGGTTTAATCCCTTTTATCTCCTGTATGGAGGCTGTGCCCAAACATACCCATCCCTATAGGGCCAGCTAATGGGTGTACAGAGCGAGCTGCAGGAAATTACAGAGCTGGGTATCTTTTAGTCCAGTAATGTTTAGGTTCTGTTGATTAAGTAAAGAAGACAGATGGTTCTGCCTAGTTGTATACTGACTATCGTTGGCTAAACCAAATCAGAAAGGATGATGCCTATCCAATGATCTGGGTAGATAAAATCCTGGAAAGACTAGATCATGTCCAGTTTATCACTTGGACTCTGTAAATTCAAGGTCATGCTCTTTAGCATGAAGAATGCCCCTGGGTTATTCCTGCATCTTACCAACTAAGTCCTGGCTGGTTTGGGACACATTGCTCCCTCTTTTGTTAATTGCTACAGGGAGGAAAATGAACTATCCGCACCTTTCTGCATACAAGCAGATCTGTTTTGACCAGAAGCTTTTCTGCTACAGTCTAATATCAGAAAAATAACCAGCATTCAGGCAAGAACATTTAAAACAAATGCAATGCTACAACAAAAAGGCAAGAAATACTCAATAATGTAAGGAATATAATTTGTGTTAACAACAATAGAACAGTTCATTAAGATGTACTTTCATCATCCAGAATGATTTGGGGAAGTTAGATAAGGAAAAACAAATCTATTATAATTTGCAGCAAATATATATTATTCACAAATGGGGTTGTATTGGGTGATACCATCCCCTACTGTGATGACATCTGCAAACTATGCAAATTACAGCATGAGGACTGGAATGTGTGCAAGAGACCATGATGCCATGCAGGCATGCACATGTATTGGATACTGAACACATAAGGAGACTGATGTACTAAGAAAAGGGTTGCAATTCTGGAGCATGCCAGATGCTTCATAGGGTACAAATAAAAACAATTATGTGAGTGTATGTATGTGTGTGTGTGTGTGGGGGGGGGCAAACTTAACAGTTTAATGTTGAACTTAGGAAAGGTAGTAATATGGTTGTAGCGTTTATTTAATTTAAGACTCTTGTTGGGGAGATAAAAAAGGTGATAACATGGAGATCACTTCACTAGTGTGATAAACTCTGCTATTCTGTGAAGCTTTCTCCATCTTTAGAGATCTTAATGCATAGGCTTCATACACTAAAATGGGACTTTAAGAGTTTATAACATTGGATAAGTGATTGCCTCTTTATCATAACTTTATCACACCATAGTACATCTCCCCCAGGTGTTCTTAGACAAGTCATTCTACATAATTGAGCCTCAGGCGCCTAAAATAGTACATATTGTGTGTGATGAGGAATTATTGGAGGGGATTTTAAAATCCACCAGTGCAATTTATTTTCTGTGCTTCTACGTTGTCTTACAAATACCTATAAGTTTGTATGTACCCATGCCTAATGCATACAACCAGACACACAAGGGGGGGGTTATCTATTAGGTTGTTAGTTTAGTATCTGTTAGTCTAGCTTAGGGTCATTTAGGTTAGTTGTGAGGTTAGGGTTAGTTGTTAGATTAGGGTCAGGCTAGGTTGCCACATCTTTAAAGGCAATATTTTAAATGCACCTTTTTTTCACACCAGTGACATTTTGAAGTCTCTGTTTTGGTGCTCGTTATTACCAGCTTGACATTGTCAATAGTAAGTCTGTTTTGCCTAGTATGGGCCCAGTGAGGTCTAGCCAATCTGTCTGTTTGCACAGAGATAATGGGGCCCACATTAAGATTACCCTCCCACTTTGGCAGGTATAAACGAGAGAGGCATGATAAATGCTCAGTGAAAATAAACAATTATGATAATTTGTTCCTATAATCCACAATACCGAATAGAGTAAATATAAGGTACTAATTATAAACATATGTTTTTGGGAATTCATTAATTTAACCTTTCTTTTTAGGCCCAGTTGTAATGTTGTATGTATTATTATTTGTGCATTTTTTTCTATGAAGCTGAAGTTCTAAGAAGAACTGGTACAAACCATCTATACCATAGTGGAGAAATAAAATCTCCAGCTGATCTGCACTGGCCTTTTAATCCCTTGAATGCTAGAAAGGCGACTTTCAAGTTAAATGTCCTATTTGAATCAGGATAAATTTGTGGAATTATTGTTTGTTCCTTATGGTACAGTTGGTTTTCTCCAGAACTGCACCAAGTTTATTTATTAACCCTTTGAGTGACCGAGGGGTACGCAACGTATTGCACAGCAATGTGTTGCATACCCCTCTGGCACTCAAAGGGTTAAAAAATGAGTCAGACTTTGCTTGTCTACGTAAATTGTGTCTGCTCTCCATTTATCATGTCAATGTTAAAATCATTCAGTTGAGCAGTGGTCTTACCTGCCCAATATTTGAGGATCAATGATATTTTAAACCACTGCCAATTAACACGTTTTAATATAAAAAAATATGTCTTAGCAATTTTATTTGCATTTAATAAAATATGGCCTTTTATTTGTATAGAAGGAAAGGTGTTGAACAAACTCAACGGACTGTTATTTTAGAAAAGTAGTGACAATATCTTAAAAGAAAAGGATTGAAAGACTATTAACCCTTTGGATTTCAGAGACAATGCCGACAAATTGCAAAAGACATGTTAGAGACATCTCAAGGATTCATGTAAATAACTAAACATCTTCCAACAAAACTATATCTTGTCACATTCATTACTGTTCCTTCAACTTTATTCCGTACCCGGATAAAATAATATTAATAATTATTATTATTATAATAATGCAGGGAAACACCTACATATTGTATTGACTTGAAATAAAGCCATATTACTATCAATGTATGATAACATTTCTTTTTGTTTTACCTTATAATGCAACCCATATTGCTTAAATCCATGTATGTGATCTAGGGCAGGGTTTCTCAACTTGTGGTAGGCGAGATAGAGGCAATGGGGTATTTCAATACCTGATTAATTTAATTTAAAAAACTGCTTCTGTATCTGTAAATACAAAATAAAATATACATATTATGGATGTGTATTTGTAAGGGGTATTTTTGGACGTTAAGTGGTCTTCATAGGAAGAAAGTCGAGAAACACTGATCTAGAGGATTTTTTTGGCAAAACTAGCACATTCAAGAACTCTTAATGGAAAGTTTAATATACTTTTTTGTAATATATATTTAGTTTATGTTTTTAAAGTTATATTGCACCTAACATCTTACATTAATGTTAAAAAGCCTCAATTAATCTAAATTTGAATATATATTTATGTAAAGGATAGGTAACATGTGCAGGTAACAGTTCATGTTTTCAGGCTATCATTGTTTTATCACCTGTAGCTGAGTTAACTTGATTGAGCCACTAATTAATCCATCTATGCTAATGGAAGGATGTCCTGAAAATGTTCACTGATACTGCCACTTAAGGCCTGGAGTTTCCTACTCCTGATCTATGCATGAAGCAACTTTACACAGCTACAAAAAACAAAAGGTTACTTAATGCATGAATAAAGTCAGTGCAACATATTTCCCTTCAAATTCAATATGTAATTTGACATTAGCCCTTAAATATTCTTATTACTTTGTTGAAACAGTTCCAACACGGCATCTAATGGCACCACACGTTAAAACAAAAGTATTAGGTGCTCCACTTGGCAGATTAATCGTGATGACTGTAGTACAACATTCAAATGTGCAAGCAAAAACATCCCAATTAGTAAATTATATCACTGGCAAAAGTAAACTAAGTGAAGATGATGTATTAAGATCGAATGGAGCAATTCTGGAGCAATGCAGCTGCATCAAAAGAAATACATTAATTATTGCCCAAATTCCAATTCCTTTGAAAGGGGCTTTTTATCCTCTTGAGTGCTAAAGAATTCTTGCAAAAGCTCCATTTAAATCAAGTGATTTTTTGCTTGTTTCCCAAGAATGTCTCCA
Source organism: Rhinophrynus dorsalis (assembly GCA_037306005.1). NCBI lineage: Eukaryota > Metazoa > Chordata > Amphibia > Anura > Rhinophrynidae > Rhinophrynus > Rhinophrynus dorsalis. The sequence continues at coordinate 264,337,518 of CM074721.1, read as the reverse complement.
GTTCTTTAACTACAACAGCCTCAATGTCTGGGTGAAGAAAATGCTGTTAGTTGCACTTACCTTGTGGTAGGGACTGGACAGGAAGAGCGGATTGGCTAGGCGGGATGGAAATAAGTCCCTGCCGTTGAAGGTTGAGTAGATGTTGTTGCTGTTGCAGTTGTTGCATTTGAAGGAGCTGTTGTTGGAAGACAAGCTGCTGGGCTGCTAACTGTTGCTGCTAACAAATAAGACAACAAAAGTGTTAAATTAATCTTATAAATGGTTTTAAATATTCATACCATTCACCATAGGGAAGATATGAAAACTCCAATTCATTTAAATGGGAATAGTACCTCACTGATGCTAGAGTGGTCTGCATTTCAAAACAATGAGTTGCAGTCTTGTCTGGCATTCAGGGCTTAAAAACCACAGTTAAAAAGATAGCAAAGATGTGTTAAAAATCTATATATTGTGGTGTCTTGCTAAATCATCCTTTGGACAGCTCTGGTCAATTAACCATACATCTTCATAGAATGGTGTAACAGCAGGACCACTGTAAAATTTCAGGTCAATGACATACTGCGCTTAGAAATTCTAATTTGAACTGCAATCATTTTTTAATAAAACATTTCTCAGCAGTGGGGGTCACTTGTTTAACTCAGTGGGATAAACCCTATGGTGCAGCTGGCTTTCACCATATTTTATCCTCTTATTTTGTGCATATGGTCCTAAATCTGGTTTTCTACCAGTGAGTTAAACTACCTACTTCTCTTTTGTACCATAATTTTTTGTATTTATGTTTTTTTTTTCTTTTTTTCGGTGAGAGGAAAATGTCTCTTGAAAGATGAAGATGTAACAAACTTTAACTAGGGGGGCAAGATTTCAGCTTACTCTGCATTTTATTGATGCGATTCCAAAGAAAAAGAAATACATTGTAGTACAAAATGTTCAGCTTTGTGCTCACCTGAAACCCCTTAAAACATCTATTGTGCTAAAAATGTTAGATACACATTTAAATATGCATGGCCAAATGCACTCAATAAAGTTCTACTCTTCCAGCTAACCCTTTGAGTATCAGGGAGATATAAATTAAAGCAGCTAATCATCCATGTGACTTTCAACACTGCATTGCAACTAGCTTCATACAGGTACATTTTCCATGCAGCCAGCTACAGCTTCAGGAAGGTTCACCTGGCTGCTTCTAAGGATGAATGTTGCTGATGACAATCATTAATGTAATTTGCTCATCTGGCCAGTGCTGCCTGTTTTGGTTTGACTAGCCTCAGTGACCAACCTATGTGATCAGGTCATCTCAGTAGCTTAGAACTAAACCTTTTAATACCACAAGGGTGCAAAATAATTACAAAGCATTGTGTTGCTCTCCCATTTGGCATTCGCAGGGTTAAATTAAATGTGCTATGTGAATCTAAGCGACACAATTTCCCAATGTCTATGCAACACTCAGAAACTTTGGTTTAGATTTAGTTTTGTGTGATCTCATTTAAAGGGATAGTAATGTTTTACAAAAAAGCAGCTCCAATTAATTTTCATAGTATTTGGGTCATAGAGAGAATTATTTCAATGCTGTCCAAGTTGTAGTTCAAAAATAATTGAATGATAAAGTATCCCCCTCCTATCCCTTTTACTGATGTAACACTGTTAACCTCAGAGAAACAAGACTGTCCAGATGAATCACAGCAAGGGACAATCTTCAGTAAACATAAGGAAAAACCTGTTAAGTGGGGCAGGGTTTTCCTTATGCTCACAGTAAGAAGATTGTTCCTTGCTGCAACCTGTCTGTTCAAGAGACCAGATTCCACATCTGAGAGGAAGTATCTTACAATATACTTTATCATTCAATTACTCTTGAACTACAACTTTGACAGTATTGAAATAACACTCTCCATGGCCCAAATACTAGGAAGACTAATCAGAGCTGCTTTGTTTGTGAAACATTACTTTTACTTTAACCTCTTAGTCACTAAGGACGTACATGTACATCATGGGGTGAACGTTCCTTAAGGGCCCATGATGTACATGATTTCACGGCTCCCCAAGCGGCTGTACGCTGTTCAGGGAGCCCTGAATCAGATCCTCAAAAAGAAAAAAAAAAAATGCTCCGTGGTCCTTAACCCCTTAATGACCAGCGGTCCCGGGGCGTGCCGTCCCTTAAGGACCACATAGGAAACTTTGACGTGTCGTCCCACGTGACTGATCACATGGGGCGGCACATCAAACGGGGCACTGGAAGAGATCGCTCCGGTCTTGGAGCGATCAACAGGAGCGCGGTGAGTAAAAGTACGTGACGTGGCAGGACCGTCACTGGTCCTTAAGTGCCTGCTGTCAATGGTACTTAAGGGGTTAAGCTAAATGTAGCACTATATTGTATTGTTCTAAAAATCAGATATGCTTCTCAAAGTTATCAGACAATCCACATCTACCAAAGAAAATAAGGCATGATTTTTAGACAAAGTGCATCAATTCAGTTGGTCCAACTACACTGTGGGGGATACATAAATATTCCCATCAATGTAAATTGGTATTTTAACCTCATAAATGTTAGGCAGGTTTCAAATGCATTGCTTCTCAATGTGATGGAAACCTTTCTTGCATTCAACGGGTTAAAAACGGTGACTATGGTTTGACCAAGAATTGCCCCGGTTTACTTTTATACATTCGCCATAGTCTCCAGTGATCTATTAGTAAATTGGGATGTAGCCTTTATTCCACTAGCCTGTTAGCGCTCTCTTTTTCTCGTCTTTAGAATACATCAAGCTAGTATTACATTTCCAATAAGAGATATGCCCTATTATTAGAAAAAGTATAACTTCCAATTTTGTGAGGCATTACAAGACAAACCAGAGTTCTCTGGACTCAAGAGAATATAAGATGGCAGTCACACTTCAGAAAAAGACAAGCTGCTGTAGAAGACCTTTCCTTTTTAGTTTGGGGAAAAGAGAAACTTCTGATGCACTCACTGGAAAACAGACTGCATAATGGAGCAAGTCATGTGGATTGCCCAAAGCCTCAAGAGAAATAAGGGAGCAATTTCTATGCTGTAGTTGATGCCTGTCTGAAATTCTATTCACAAATCCAAACAGAAACAAAGCCTCAGGAGGTCAGAACTGTTTCCTGTACGTTTGCATAATGGGGAGCTTAAAGACAACGTCTGCAATACCTGCTGATCAATTTAACTACTTCAACGTGTTGTATTTGCATTATGTTTATATTTGATGCAGTCTGCCGACAAGTGCTGGATAGGCCTGAGAAGCTAGCTTGTCAGCTTGATTTATGAGCACATCAAACTGTAACTTTCTATTCGCCAGTCCAAGTCTCCAGTAGCAGTTCATTAATCAGGGGCCCGTGACTTTGAAATTTATGCTTAACCGTTTTTGAACAATAAGCCAACTTTGCATGTTTCTTGAAGTGTATCATAGAGAGAAAAACAAGTTTCTTCTGCAACTTTTAAACAGTGTTTACAAGTGAAACCTAGGCAACATGTTAAATAAAATTTATTACAGGTTAACTTTCAACTCACCGTAGAACTGAATGCATGATTATAGTACTCTGAGAAAATGAGACACATATCCATGAAGTTTTTAAATTAATGAGTATGTTGCTTAAACTAGAGATAAACAATCTATGGCTCTTTAACTGTTGTTCTTCTAGAACTTACAGAATCATCAGTTGGTTGCTGGCCAACTGATGGTAGATATAGCAGTCCAACAACAGCTGGGGTGCCACAGGTTGCCAATGTTGATAAGAGTTTTCCAACAGCCCTCCTAAGGAATAAATTCAGCAAGGTGCTTCTTCATTATAATACCTTGAAAGGGCTGTACCTCCTATAACTTAACTGATATAAGTGCAGTGGCATATTATGTGTAGTAATCATCTTTTGTTACATAAAAATATTTCATAAAATCTCATAAAGTGAACCTGTCACCTTACTATAAGTTGTGCTAGACAAGTTGTTTTTGAAAAATTAACATTTATTTGTTGGTGGTGCAATGCGACTCTTAATGTTAATTAGTTTCTGTGCTGGGCCATCATATCACATGATGTCAGTTGAGTGAATACAGCCTACACATAAGATACATTTTCAGTAGCACAGGGAGTAAATGTTCGATGGCGATTCCTCAATAAACCAAATGCTGGTCTCAGAAGTAAATTTTTTTTGTCCCTATACACGCTTAATGCGAATTTATTAAGCTACTGACACTAGATTCTCTCCCCTTAATGGTGCTTATGGCAAGCGAAGGGCATTGGGGGAGTATGTGGTCATTTCAAGGTGATCCTTTCTTCTGTACCTCATTTCTGGTTATGCACTAAACAAAGTATAGATAAATGGAGTGAGTATAATCCATTTCCCTACTCTCTCACATCTAAGTCTTAAAATCTTCAGTATGGGGAAGATTATCTATCGGTATGCACTACAATGCTCGTACACTACAGTCTATGCACTGAAGGTTAGCCACTGGCGTTAGAGGCTAATAGTAGTGGAGCAGCACAGGTGACTTAATATATTCATCCCAAAGAGCTATAAGTATGGCCTTTAAAAGAGCTAATTAGCAAACTGAGGCTCATTTCTCCAAAATGTATATTTTGCAGAAAATCAGGTAATACAATATATAAGCAGTTTTAAATTGTCTGTAAAATAAATTAACAATTTGAGAGCCAGGGGGTACGCATCTTTGGGTGACAGGTCTACTTTAATTTTTTCCAGCTCTGATGATGGTGATGTCAGCTGATGAAATTCCATCCAATCCTCTTATGGAGCTACTTCAATTTTCCTTTACTTTGTATATGTTCATTGGAATGGAGGAGGAGTAAACTGCTGAAATTACAGGACCCTGAGAACTTTAAAGGTGGCCAAAAAATAATTAACTGTACATTTCTAAGGTTTGCACTTTACTCTTAAATCATTTATTGTTTATTGTGAGTGACATATGGTTGGTTCCTTTTACATCTCTATGCTGTCTGTATTGCATACATTATTTTATATGTTTTTCTCTAGTTAGCATTCTTTTTTGTTTTTATTTTATTACAATATTGCTGATTTATGTAACATATAATATTTTGTAATACATTGCTCTGGTGAGCTGTCTCCCCCTCTCCCACACACACACATTCTGCTATAAGTTCCAATGCTAGATTTATTTTAAGTAAAAGGAACTGCACATTGAAGGCTTTACACATACAGTCACATACTATCTTAATATTTAGAGCACACATGTTTGCCTAATAAATGAAACATATTTATATATCTTTGTGTCATTTAACGTCCACACAAGAAATTATACAAACCTCTTTTGCTTGCTTTCCTGGATGTGGCTGTGTTTGCTGCTGCTGTTGCTGCTGTTGTTGCTGCTGCTGTTGTTGTTGCTGTTGCTGCTGTTGTTGCTGCTGCTGCTGTTGTTGTTGCTGTTGCTGTTGTTGTTGCTGCTGCTGTTGCTGCTGCTGTTGCTGCTGCAAAAGCTGAAGATGTAACTGTTCTTGCTGTTTCTTGTAAAACTCTTGTAGTTGTTGCTGAATAAACCATTTTGACTTTAATAAATAAAGGCAAAAGTTTCATGTATTACAAATCTCCTAAGCTTTCTAGAGCTGAATGTGGCAAAGAAGCCAAATGATATATTTAAATCAAAATAGTTTAATGTATGTGTACACAGCTTGTACCCTCAAGGGCTGCTAACAGCCCAGGTCCTCAGAATAATGCACCCTTATACATGTTATTTAGTGATACAGAAGTCAAAGTTAACTATTTTATTACTTGTTGTTCAGATAAATCTCAATATTCAGGTGTGTCAGCAGCCCTTGGGTACTGCTCTGTGCACCAATTCTATAATTAATTTTAAAAAATCTAGTCCTATAGTCTGTCCTATTCTAGAAAACATGAAGCAGTACAATTTAAAGTATAACATCAGGAAAGAAAATATGAATGATTAATATGTTATTCATTTTTTTTTACAGATTACACCAAGATGGTTAACCCTCCAATGCAATGTAATGGATAGTTCCCTGGCACTCAAAAAGTCTTTCAGTATATATGCCATGGCCAGAGCCATAAAAGCAGTCAATACTCTTAATGACAAAGCCATTCAAAATCTGTAATGAATTAAGACAATCAGTTACTAATGGGTTTCTCATCCTCTGCTAGAAGCTGATTGTCTGTTAGGTGAGTAAGCACACATCCCAGCCAATGGTAGGCTGGAATCCATTTTGAACAGAGAGTGACCATATAAAAGCCAGTCTCTATTCAGATTTCTCACAGACTGGTTCAGAAATCGACCCTGCAGGCACCAAGGGGTGGGGGTATTTTTGCCATGCAATCCAGCAGCAACCGCCATTGACAGTAGCGACAGTGGTGGTGGCGGCAGCATCTTTTCCATATGATATTTAATAATAATATTCAATACCTGAACAGGAGCATCTGTAATCTTCAATGGAGTTGATCTATTATTCTTAGACATATATCTGCCACCTATTCTTCCACCCTCATATTATTTATTGGAATTGGAATGCTGGCACAGTGTAACCATTTGAGTGCTGCAATGCAATGCATACCCCTAGGCACGCAAAGGGTTAACAAGCACATTACTGTATTACATAGATTTAATGCAGACAATTTATTTTTACAGGTTCTTCTTTTACAACAGATGAAGACAGAATAGAAGACAGAAGAGAATGAAGGAAGATTGAAGAAGAAGACAGACAGTAGCTGACCAGGGTGCTGAAGACCCCGTTGGACCTGATTATCAGGATTACAGGTAAGTGTTTGTTTTCAGAGGATGTTTTTTAACTTAGTTGGATTAACCCTGTGAGTGTTAGTGGGGAATGCATACCCCCACTAACACTCATAGGATTAATTCTACTAACATTTGACCTATTTTTTCATACTTTGAATGTATAGATATGGGGCTGAGGGCCCCATATCAATACATCCACTGGTCACTTAGAATTTTTTAGCCATTCACTTGCAATTCCTGCATAGCATGTCCACATAGGCAGACATGATTACATTTTTGCAAGACCCCAGATCCCCAAACTCTCACTGAAGTCTTCTTATGGGGTCTTTAGTGGGAGAATTTGGGGGTCATAATGAATCATATAACAGCAAATCATAAATGAAACCATGGAGATGATATCCTTTATTCATTATAGATTAATTTCTGGCACCCAATCCACACAGAAACAATTCAGTGCTGACCATTGTAATTTTCTGGCCTGATTAAGTAGAAATTTATTTTAAAAAATAATCTAGATTATATTTTTATGTTACTCAAGTGATATGCAAGCATGGCACTGAAGTTGAGGTTTATTGAGATTTCAGTATAGCTTTTGGCACTGTCCTATACAGTAGGTTGCTTTTTAAGAATGTTTAGGAATGAATTCTAGAAATGTTTGAAACTGGCTGAAGGACAGACAACAATGTATCACATAAATGGAATACATTCAGTGGAAGGATAAGTTACTAGAGGGGTGCCTTAGAGGTTAGTGTGTGGTCCTGTTATGATTAATATCTTTATTAGGGATAGTACCTGTGTTTTTTATGGTAAAATGTATGTATTTACAAATTATATACAAATCTACAAAAGGCTTGACACTCTAGTGGTATAAGCCAAATACATACTTTTATAGGAAATTGGCGGAATGGACATGAGTATGGTATCTAAGGGTTAATACTGCAAAGTGCAAGATAATGCATTGTGGGCACAAAAACCCCAGAAGTGGAATAGAGGCTTAGTGATACAGGTAGAAAATAACAGCAGAGAAAGGATTTATTTATTATTTAAGATGACTTGAAAGTAAACTGTTGTAGAAACAGTGTACTGGGCCATATATGAAGAAGTATTAGCAGAAGGAAGAGAAATGTATTGATGATCACCTGGGGAGAAATGCACTAGGGGACAATGCTATGGAGAAGTGTGTCTGGGGATTTGCACTAAGAATTAAGTATGCAAGGGAACGTAGGAAAAATCTAATCATTAGCATACAGGTTTGTTGAACTGCTTACAATGTGTAAGGAATGTCCACCCTTACACATCTCCAGAAGTTTTACAACCCTGAAGTCTGAACGCATCCTTTCTGCTGTGCCACTTGCTCACTGGAGGAATGGAGAGGATTTGCACAGATGCATGCACCAAACATGTATCAATCCTTTAACCACTTAAGGACCCATGATTGTCCTGACATGTCATCCAACATGTGATAAAGACCCATGACATGCCAGGACTATCATAGATTTCAGGGCTCCCTGCTCGGCTGCACGCCATTTGGGGAGCCCTGAACTGGATCTCATTAAAATACAGCGTACACAAAGAACTCTATGTTTTTAGGACTAGTGTGAAAAAAGGCATATATAAATATATAGACATTTATGTGCATGGGTGCTACATAAGAAAGTATATACGATGTATCGAGTTGTAAAATATCAAACCCAAAATAATGAGCATATTATTTTAGGTTGTTATATTTTACAACTCGATACATTGTGTGTACATATATATATATATATATATATATATATATATATATATATATATATATATACACACACAGTAATATAACTAAAATATTAACAAGGAACCTAAAATGCTCAAGAGAACACTATGAGAACAAGTATTCACAATAAACCCTCTAAATAAAGAGGAAAAAGACAGGGAGATAAAAAACTGAAAACAATGGTAAAACAGGAGGGTGAGAAGAAAGGAGGGAGATTTAGTGTAATAAACATTATTCACTACAGTAATGCTCTACCAGGGGATGAAACCTGTAGGTGGATAATGGGGATGGACACCCATTAATCTATTACATATCTGCTGGTTTATACTCCTACTACTGTAAAAGCCCATGTGCATGGGCCCTGGATCAGTGAAGGCAGTACAAAGAGCAGGACTGGCCTTTTAACCCTTTAAGTGCCAGAGGGGTACGCAACGCATCGCAAAGGGTTAACATTACCCGGACCTACTCTACATACTGCCGTTACCTCGCTGCTCCATGCGATTGTGCCACCTCACTCACAGAATGCAATCATGCACAGTAGAGACTGGCCGAACGCGGGCAGTCTCTACTGCACATGACTGCATCCTGACAAACTTTCTGGCCTTTTATTATATAGGATAGCTTGTAAGCATTCCTACAAGAGGGAATTGATACAGCAGGTTCTACCCATTTTAAAATGCATCTATATGTCTTCCATCCTCTCTCGTCTACCCCATAATCCATCTATAAGTTACAAGCTCTGGTAGATGAACTGGTAGATGATAATTGTATTGAGAAGAGACTAGCGTTTATTACACTACATTTCCTCTCATTTTTGCTCACCCTCCTTAGGGTTTTACCATTGATTTCAGTTGTTTTATTCCTCTGTCTTTTACCTCCTTTTTAGAGCCTTTATTGTTAATTCCCCTAGTTCTCTTGAGCATTTTAGGTTCCTTGAAAGTGCTTTTTATTTGATTATTCTTCAATTTATATATTTTTATATTTTTACTTCTAATGATTTAGATTTGGCTTTTTTAACACTAGTTCTAGAAAATTTTTTGCCATTTTACTTAGTTTACTGTACCTAAATTCAGCTCTTTAGTACTGAAAATATTTGGTATTTAATACAACAAAACATACTACACTCAGTTCACTTGTGCTGTCCCTATCTGTTTTTTTGCAAACACAGGACTAGCAAGACACTCCATTGCAGACTGCCTTGTGAGTCCTATGTTTGAAAACCTTTCAGTACCATAGGGGTGTGACATCCATCTCTATGGCACTGAAAATGTTAAGGGAAGGCAACTGTATCTCTTCTCTCCAGATTAGAGATAGCAAACTGTCCTTTGGCTCCATAAAGTGCTGCAAGGATATATCTGACAGCAGACACAGCTATTAAAGATTAATTAATGTGGTGAACATCCACATTAACATCTATACACATCCACATGAATATAATAATGGTTTTCCATATGCAAATGAGCAAAAATAATAAACCTGTAGAAGACAGGTAAAGGTTCATGACTGTAAGCTTATGTATAAGGGCAGGAGATGATCTGCATTGGCAAATTCTTACATTGTCCTCACTTAATATCCTTGGGGTTCAGGACAGGAAGAATATTTAATATGTGAGAGAACTGTGCTTCCTTAATATTTTTTTAAATCGAGGCCATGGTTTAGTGCTGGGCATTACTCAAAATGGTTGTGTAACTTAGTATGTTGTATATATGTATGCATTCATACAGAGATCCAAATATTTGTTTTTATAGAACTGTATTGTTTGTAGAAGGTTTTCAGGAAAGTCAATTCCTACATTTTTACTATGTGTGAACTTTCCCCTTTCTCCCCCATAGTTATGTCTGAGACTAATTTAATGAATCCAGAGTTTCTACTTTGTTTAAAGCAACATTTATCCTGCTTTAATAATTTACATATGCTTCACTTTACCTGGAATAAAATTGCTCTGAATTTGCCAAATTGCAAAATCAATCATAGGGCAAAATGCAGAGTACATGTTTCTTAATAAAAATACTGAATAAGAGAATGTGTGCCATATTTACTACAAATAGGTGACTAGATAAGAATATCTACAATACCCACATAAAACTTTACAAATAATTACATAATCATTCTATGTGTATAATACAATACTCCTATTCATATCAATACAATTATGCACCAGTCCCATACTAGGCTTGCAATCCCATTGATAACTTGTAGAGTTATCAAATAAATATTGTAAATTCCTATTAGTAAACACTAGCCAGTAGATGGTCTAGGATGGACTCCAATAGCACAATAGAAATACTTAGACTCTATTTGAGTGCATGATGTAAATGATAATTCATAAAATAAAAGTAAGTGAATATTTTTAACAATTTAAAAGAGTGATCATGTTAGTCTCAAATTAATTAGCAGAATAAAAGTGTGTGTGTGCATATGTATGCTTGTGCATGCGTAGGGGGATACCATATATTTATTAGTAGCTTATAATCTGTGAGGAAACAAATTTGTATTCTCGTTCTATCCTACCATTACAATGCTAAATCAAAAGCAATATCTTGATGTTTGAGTTTAGGGAGGTTCATAAACACCTTGAGAGCATTATATTTATATAATGTCTGTGTCGCCGCCAGGGCCGGCGCCACCTATAGGCGAGGTAGGCGCCGGCCTAGGGTGCACATTCTGTGGGGGCGCATTAGGCCCCCCCACTCACCACTTACTGCCCAAGTAAAAAAAAGTATGTTTCGGTGCCCTCCCTTGGCTGGCTATTTTTTTAATGTAGCACAGCGATACCCATTTCTCTCTCCCCCTCTGCTCCTTCAGTCCTGGATCAGAGAAACGGGCATTGCTGTGCTACATTAAAAAAATAGCCAGCCAAGGGAGACCTCCGAAACGTACTCACTGGGAGAGAGAGACGTGTACCTGAAAGAGTGAGTGGAAGGGGGGTGTCAACAGGGGATAAAGAGTCAGACGGGGGAAGAAAGTGTCAAACGGGGGAATAACAGTCAAAAGGAGGATCAAGAGTCAGACGGGGAGAGAGCGAAAGAGTCAAAGGGGGCATCAACAGTCAAAAGGAGGATCAAGAGTCAGACTGGGAGAGAGAGAGAGAGTCAAAGGGGGCATCAACAGTCAAGTGGGGGAGAGAGTCAAAGGGGGGAGAGTCACATATAGAGAACATACACTCTGTCACACTGATACGCATATAGAGAAGCACACACATGCTTACACACTGATATCCTTACAGAGACTCACACACACACTGACACACTTATATACATATAGGTAACACACATTGACACACATATACATACAGGGAACACATACTGACACACACATACACATATAGAGAACACACACACAAACTGACACATACACATATAGGGAACACACAAACACACTGACACTTAAATACATTCAGGGCGGGGCATAAAGGGGTAGGATGCAAGGGGTAGAGCCAAGGGGCAGCAAAATTAGGTTTTGCCTAGGGTGGCAAAAATCCTTGCACCAGTCCTGGTCGCCACTATAATATACTTATTTTTCTTAGGGAGGCTAACTCACCATGTGTCTTAGTTATTCTCTGCTTATGCTTAAATCAATTGATTGGAAAATGTATATGTAGAGGATAATGTCATTATTATTATTGACAAGTCATTGTTAATAATGCAAAATCATATCCTACAGAATGAAATATTGACAATGGCATGTAGTCTATGTTTTCAATTCCATACAATCTGATAAGTAAATTAATATGATAAATACTCTGAATTAGATAATTACTACTTAGGGGAATACTTTATCTCTAAATGTGTTCTTAATTTTTCAGTTTAAGTACATGTGCCTATAGCATGTTAAATTACTGAGTTTGTAAAATTCTACACCCCCAATGATTTGCTCCTTTTGCATTTGCTATAGGTCACATGCATTCATTTCATTTAACCTCTTGGGCTATATGTTCAAAAGAAAGGTGGAGGAGCTATGGAGCAACCCATTTGCATTGGAGACCACATTTAAATCAATGGACATTTTGGGGATTTTTAGTTCTTCCCTATATTGTAAATGGTTTGTGCCAGAACACCTCCACTTTTCTTTTGAACACCACACCCTTTGAGATCCTGAGAGTATTCAATGCATTTATTCTGAAATAAAGCATGCACTATGGGTTTTCCTGCTGAGTAATAATACAAATAAATCACTCAAACATGAAAACAGTTCAAAATTGTTGTTTTTTAATATTGAAGGTATAGTAATGTTTTATTTTGACATTATATATTCTGTGTCTAATATGTTTACTCAAAGTGCCTAACTAGCAAATCTTGAATGGTGTTGCACTTGTAGTGAACCAGTTTGTTTTATTTGTATTATTTTATTACTATTTTATTTATTTAAATCAGACTTCGTGGTTGTGCATCAGGGCCCATTCTGATGCCCGCTAACTACTGATCTCCCTGCCAGTTCAGGGGAGAAATTGGGTTCCCCTGCTTCCATCCTACCCCAACTACCAGGTAGGAGTGAGCAGGATTAGGAAAGTCTTTCCTATCAATGTGGGAAGCTTTCCCTCAATGAAATGAAAGGATTTCCCAATCCCGTTCACTCCTACCCAGTAGTTCGGGTAAGAGGGAAGCAGGTCACTCCCCTGTATTACCTCTATTGGTCTACCAGCCAAATGGACTGGGAGGTCAGTTGCAGGGGGGAGCAACAGAGAAAGGGAAGGGCAACAGTGTTCCTTGTCTTTAAAGGGAGGGGAAATCCTGTTCCCCCTGGTGGAGGTGAGTGACCAGTGTCCACAATGTCCGCTTCACCATCATGAGATAGGATGTGCATTGGTGGCCCCTCCCCTTCACCAGGGTGAGTGGGATAGCCCCTTCACCACAATGAACAGGGTGCCCCCCCCTTCACCATGGTGAAAGTTGAGGTGGAGAAAGGGCCGGTTATGAGGTGAAGGGTTTAGATGAATGGCAGTGTGTATTATTTCTTGGATTGGTTGAGGAGGCAGGGTGAACTCCTATAGCAACCCATATCTCTACTCTGTATTGTGTTTGAACTAGTTGTACTATATATTCAGTTTGGATAAAGAGACAGGGAACAAACGTCAAAGGGGAAGTTTTGCATAAGTACACTTTTCTAACGCTCTGGGGAGTGACTGACAATGAAGTAGGTACACTTAGATTTTTATATAGAGAGATTATTATTATTATTTTGCTTTATATTCACTTATTTTATACATCATGGCCCAGATCTTGAGCTTCCTGGATCAGTTTCCAGAGAGCTTTCTGTCAAGGACAGAGAAAAGGTATACTGAAACAATATACAGAAAATATACAATGTAAAAAACTAGCATAGAGAGCACTCAGTGCAGTAAATATAATATTACATTGTATCACTGTCCTATGACGAGTAGAAAGCTATCTGCAAACAGGGATCCAAGGAGCTCACCATAAGGGACATAAATATGTAAACAAAAATAGGTGAACATGTAAATCAAATGTATATATAATCAGTTTTCATTTGCTCTTGTAGAGTAAACTTAAAGGGTTATTAAGAATTACTATCCATTTAAACTGCTAGCAACAGCAGAGTCCGGACACCTGGGGGACATGCAGAAAAGTATAATAAAGGTGTGATAAAGAGGATATCATTTCTCTTCTGTTACAAACTCACCAATTCATAAGTTATTCTTTGCAGCCTGTGCACTAAAATCTCTCCAATGTGAGAAAACTAAGTGAATAGGCTCTCTAGACTGTAGGACTTAAGATGCAATGTTCCAAAAATCATAATGAAAAAATTGTCTAATTATGAGTTGGTGGCAAAAGGACAATATTTTCAGAAGTAAATCCATCATTTTGGAAAATGTTTCATAAAGACTTTAAAATGATGGTAAAAAGATGTTGATGAATATTGCCCTTAAAAATTGTGATGTTAAAATGGCTTTAATTTTGTCTTTGAAATGAAAATTTTCAAAGAAACAAAGACAAAAATTATCAGACAAAGTTCAGACCTTTTTTGTTGGGAAAAAATTATGTTAAAGAAGTGACAGTTAATTTACCTGCACACATATATATTGTACAAGTTGTCTGTACTTTCCTGTCTATGGTATGTACATGTTATTATCTTAATAAAGCTTTTAAAAAAAAATTCAGAAAATACCTTACAATATGGCAGTAGATTAAACCACTTTTAAGACTGCTTTCCCCTTTGACCGACATGGCAGAATTGGATGAAAAATACAAAGGTAATCTGAGAATTGGCGGACCATGGCATAACAACTGTTTCATTCTGATTACAGACAATGTCAGGTACTACAACAGCTCACCCCTAGAATGTTAATCACAGAGATGTTACCTCCTCTTTATCATACCTTAATGCATAACCCCCCTGGTCTCCAGACAGTTATTACCTGGGATTCTATTGGTAAAGCAAGCCACTTGCTACAGTTTGCCATATAATTTAATAGTAACAGCTTCTCTACTTCATCATGACAATTTCAACTGTATTAATTGTTCAATAAAACAACTGGCAGCAGTGGCAGTATTATCATTTTACTCAGCAGAAAAAGTTCTACAATATCTGTTCAGATTTTTTTGTTCCTTGAAAAACTCTATTAATGCTTCAAGTGCTGTATGCATGCATTTATTTGTTTTAGAAATTTCTGCTAATTTACTGGAAAATCAGTTTCTAAAAACGTGAAGAAACTTGTGATAGACAATTTTCAATGCCAACCATTTCTCCTGTTAATGGCAAGCATCCACATCCCAAGAAGGATAAACATTTTAGAAAGCCACAATGCTATTGTACTTTTCTAGAGGTCAAACATAATTTAGGTAGTGGTCAAACATAATTTAGATGACCAGATATACCATTAATGCAGGATGGTTTTGAAAATTTCATTATTCGGGACTCCATATATATGTGTCAAGTCAGGAATTGTGTGTTTTACATTCCTTAAACAAAACCCATATTTTCTGATTGTGTTTAATGCCCTGGATGCTACAGAGATTTCCATTATATTGGTTTGCAATCCATTGGAGAACACTCTAGCATCCTAGCGGTAACATTTATGTTCTAAATAATGTATAAATATAAGTAATAGAAAAGAAAGCAGGTGATTAAAATACCTAGATTTTGAATCTATATATACTATATGGACAAAAGTATGTGGACACCTGTTTGTCAGACATCTCACTCCAAAATCATGGGCATTAATAGATCCCCTTTGCTGCTATAAAAACCTCCACTCTTCTGGGAACGTTTTGTACAACATTTTTGGAACACTGTTGCAGGGATTTACTTCCATTCAACCATGAGCATTATTGAGGTAGGGTACTGATGTTGGGTGATTACAACTGGCTTGCAGTTGGCATTCCAGTTCATCCCAAAAGTGTTAGATGGGGTTGAGGTAAAGGCTCTGTGCAGGCTACTCAAGTTCTTCCACAACAATCTTGGCAAACCATTTCTGTATGGACCTCATTTTGTGCATTGGGGAATTTCATGCTGAAACAGGAAAGGACCTTCCCCAAACTGTTGTCAAAAAGCTGGAAACACAAAATCATCTACAATACCATTGTATGCTGTAGCTTTAACATATCCTTCACTAGAACTAAGGGGCCACATCCAAAACATGAAAATTAGCCCCAGACTATTATTTCTCCTCCACCAAACTGTATAGTTGCCACTATGTAGTCCTGGCATCCACCATACCCAGAATCATCTTGTGGACTGACAAATAGTGATGTGTGATTCATCACTCCAGATAATGGGTTCCCACTGCTAGAGAGTCCAATGACAGCAAGCTTTACATCACTCCAGAAGAAGCTTAGCATTGCGAATGGTGATCTTAGGCTTGTTTGTAGCTGATCTGCCATGAAAACCTATTTAATGAAGCACCTGATAAACGTTTCTTTTGCTGATATTGCTTGTAGAGGCAGTTTGGAACTCAGTAGTGAGTGTTGCAACAGAGGGCTGATGTTTTGTATGATCTACATGCTTCAGCAGTTGGCAGTTCTGTTCTGCAAGCTTGTGTGGCCTACTACTTCGAAGCTGAGCTGTTACTGCTCCTAGACATTTTCACTTCCCAATAACAGTACATGGAGATGATAAGGGCAACTCTAGCATGGCAAAAATTTGATGAACTGACTTGTTGGAAAGGTGTAGTCCTACGACAGCACCACTTTGAAAGCCACTGAGCTCTGTAGTACAGGCCATTCTACTGCCAATTTTTGTGTATGGGTGTGGTTATAATTGCCAAATCACCTAATTAGAAGGGGTGTCCACATACTTTGGCTATCTGTCTATCTATCTATCTATCTATCTATCTATCTACCTATCCATCCTTGTGCATGGCCTGTTTTTGTCTGCTAAGCCTAGCTAATACCTATGTACGTAACATTTTATACTACAAATACCCACTTTGCAATTCTTGTGCCAAGAGTCAGACAGTGTGGGAGTGTATGGGCCTTTGGGGCATACATTTCCTCTGTGTATTTTTTCATACTATTTGCTAACAACTAACAAGGAACAGAAAAAAATCAGTGCTACACTTTTCATAAGCATGTCATAGGGGTGGCATTAGGAATTGCCCACATTCGTTTTTTTGCCCCAGTCAAATTTTCTGCACTAGTAAGCACTGAAGGTACCTGTAATAAGCACAGGTACAGTGACTACATTTTCAAGATTATATACAAGAGCAAGAAAAAGGCTACACATGTGGATTAATACATTCCTCTAATTTCTTTCAACAAAGAACATAAGGTGAGATTTACTAAAGGGTGAGATACATATTACCTTATAAAACAAGAAGCAAATGATATAGAGAGAGATTTATTAAAAAAAAAAAAATATATATATATATATATATATATATATATATATATATTTTTTTTTTTTTTTTTTTGTCCTTAAAGCAGAACTACCACCCATCTAAAGTTGCCCCCAAAGAATTACCCATCTGGAAACTAACTGCTCAATAGTACTAGTTGCCAGAATTATTACCTGGTTATAGAGAATTCCTTCTGCTCCCGGGACTGACAGCCAGGAAACCGCGCAGGCATCTTTGCATAGTGACGTCTGCACGCCTGCACTGTCAGTCCCATTATGCTCTAGAAGGCGTTGCTAGGAGCCAAATGGCACCGGAAGGGACTGACAGTGCAGGCGCACAGACGTCACTATGCAAAGATGTCTGCGCTGTTTCCTGGCAGTCAGTCTTGGGAGCAGTAGGAATTCTCTATAACGAGGTAATAATTCTGGCAACTAGTACTATTGAGCAGCTAGTCGCCACATGGTTAATTCTTTGCAGGCAACTTTAGGCGGGGTGGTAGTTCCACTTTAAGTCATGGAAACTGGTGATAATGTCAGGTCTGATTTTTAAATGAGTAAGAGTGTCTTTATATATATATATATATATATATATATAAATATATATATATATATATATATATATATATGGCATCATTATGCTTAAGAATGCATTATACCTGGCATTAAGATTCTGGTGAAAATTCTGTCACTTAATTGACGCTGTTAGTGACATTTCTTTATAAATTCATCGCTCCATGCATTTCGGGATCTCTGCCTTCACTTTTCCAAAAGCAAAACTTTGCCACTTTAAGGCTTCCAAAACTGGCAAAAGCTTTTTTTTTTAAATGCTGAACTTTAGTTTTAGCCAAGATTACAACAATTTATCTGTCTCTCTACTCCACTTTTTATAAATCTCCCTCATAGTTCTTGTTGTTTCTATTTTGTGAGACTTTAATGACATTGTTTCACAAAGATATGAAACATTGGGGGAAATGTGCAAATCCTCCATCTCATATGATTTTCTGCACTAAGACATTAGCCTCCATTGCACTTTGGAGTATGTACTAGAGAGTATGACCGCTTTAGTGTACACCACACTCCACAGTTGTTAAGAAAAGATTGAAACATCTTCCCCAAAATATGTGCGAGCAAATTAGTCAAAGTTATGGCAATATCCTCTGGGTCTTGTTGGTAAATGGAGTCAAAACAGTGAAGAGGATGAAAATGCCCTGGAACAACCATACTGTGCCACACTACCTTCCAATTTCATTATGGAGAGAATTTAGGTCTTAGAAAAGGCTACTAAATAGAAGTTACACAGACACAGAATTAGTAAATGAATTTCAGCACCTGTTTTAGGGCTGTATATTCAAACAAAAAGTAAAGGATTTCTAGGGCAAACCATTTGCATTATAGGTGAGGACTAAAATTTACAATTAACTTAAAAGGGGATTTTGACCACTTGAATGCATTGGAGACCCCTTTAGCATTCAAGGGGCTAAAAAACCCTATTTACAATCAATGGGAATTGTTAGTCCTCCCCTATAGTGCAAATGATTCACCCAGAACACCTCCGCTTTTCTTTTGAACGTATGCCCTTTAGAATGGAATCACATTAGGACATTTCCTACTTTCTCTGCATATCACTCAAGTCTAAGTCCACGTTTTTCCCCTGAGCTCTACATGAACAGAGCTTCTCTGACTGTAACACTCAGTTGAAACCACTGACTCATTAATTTCTATCCATTTTGCTGTGAAGAAGTTTAATTCATGTTCTTCAAAAATATCTATGCACCCCATTTAGATAAGGATATCAGTGACATAGCCTTATGATTTTCCAGTCTGGTACATTTCAGCCTTTCAGCTGATTAACTGAAAAGGAAAATTATAAGGTTTAGATGTAATAATATTGACACCATAAGGGACAGAGGTGTGGGCAACGCATTGATTTGCAATATGTTGCCTATCTCTCTGGTCTTTAACCCTTTGTGTTCTAGAGGAATACTCAAACCATGTGTCTCTCTTTGCAATGGCTTATGTATCCCTCTCACATTCTAAGAGTTAAGGTTTTGAGAGTAAAACTGAAGGCATCCTATATAATAAAATGCTAGAAAGTTTATCCAATGCAGTCATGCGCAGTAGAGACTGCCTGAATGCACAGATTGCTGGGAGTTCTGTGCTGGGAGCATTCTGTGCATTCGGGCAGTTGCTACAAAGCATGACTGCATTGCGTGCGCCGCCAGTGAGGTGGCAGCAGTATGCAGAGCAGGACCGGCCTCTTAACCCTTTGAGTGCCAGAGGGGTATGCAACGCATTGCAAAGCAATATGTTGCATATCCCTCTGGCATTCAAAGGATTAACATCACCATGACCTTGGCCCGTCTACAAGGGCTTTTACACTAGTTGTTTTATAAATATATCCAGTACCACTTGCTATATCATTTCAATGTTCAAAAATAATCTTGTTTTTACTGTCTTTTAATTCAGCCAATTGACATGTAAATTTGCTCTTCATAAAATCCTTTATCTTTAATACATATATTTAACCCTTTGATTGTTATAGAGGTGTTCCACGCCTTGCAGTGCAAGGCATTGGATACCTTTCTGGCACTCAAATGGTTAATATGAAAACATATCTATTATTTTTCCACTTATTGCAAATAGCTGGAAAATTTCACTGACTGCCTTTCTCTTATAATGACTAAAACAAGTGGTAACGTGTTATATATCATAAAACAACAATTTTCAGCAACTCTCTTTGACACTTCTTGTGCTTTGACAAGTCTAGAAATGTAATGTTCTGTTTCAGATGACAATGTAAACAATAATCTGACAGCACATTATTTTTTCTGTGTGTGATATACACTGCTATAAAAGGTGAAGACGAGATAAACATGACAGAGGATTTATGCAATACCAACACTTGCTTGGAGAAGATTAACTCTTGAAGGAAGGTAACCAACATTACCTGTTGTAGCATGACTGCTTGCTGTTGCTGGAGGAGTGCTTGGAGCTGCTGTGGGGACAAGACTTGCTGTTGAAGTATCTGTTGCATTTGCTGAGGGGTGATCACCTGGGGCGTCATCATGGCCACTGAAACAGGCACCTGACATAAAAAAGGGAAAACAAAAAATTGCCAAGTTTGTCATTGCTTAAAAGTGTATAGGACATTGTCAGATCCTTTATTTTCATTTGTTTTCTACATACTTTTTCAATGGCAGTTTCCAGCAATCTCTCTAAACCCTTTAAGGAACAAAGGGGTGTCTATAGCACTGCACTGTATACCCCCTCTGGTCATTAAAGGATCACCATAGTTTTTACCCATTGAGTGACAGAGGGTTGAGCACTGTTAAACGCTATGTAATATGTGAAATTAGACGCTGCTGACTTCATCTACTGTTTGTTTAGCTTATGTTGTCTATGGATACCATTTAAAAATAAATGCATGCATGAGCACAAAGTTCAGAGCTTAACACTTCAAAAGTGACAAAGACATATGCTGCATACATGTGATTTAACCCTTTGAGTGCCAGAGTTGTATTCAACACATTGATCCGCAATGCATTGGATACTATTCTGGCACTGAGAGGGTTAAACAGACATGTGGGGTTATACTAATGATATTCCAACCTAAATCAGGCTCTGGAACCAATTTCATATCCATACTCTATTGGTTAATGATGTTTTACTAAGCTATTTATTCTTACATTTTTCCCCATAATGCCAGATGCACAAAGGTAAGGACAGAGTGGAAGTGCATGAGCAGTTAATGGACATTTTGTGGACTTACCTTCCCTCAGCCCTTGTTTTACTTTATGGATTAAAGTTTTGGAGGCAATATGGAAACTGTTCACCATTTCTCTAATTATAATATAGGAAAGGAATTCAGTGCTTGCTGGCATTAGTGTGCTCCAGTATGGTATCCTTTTAAAAGGTTGCACGCAAAAGAGCGTGCAACCTTTTATCACATTCACCGCATGTCATGTTTTCTCTACTGTGTCAGTAAATAGCGACATTTAAAGAGGCAACATGAGCACCTCGCGCTTTTATGCAGAGCAAGATTCTCATGTCGCCATTTTAAACAGGGCTACATGGTTAATGTGGCTTCCAGCTGCACAATATTTTTTACACAAACCCTCCAGTATACACTAGTGCAATCACACATTTTAGTACATTACCTAAAGTGAAGCCACTGGCACGGAAGGCTAACTCTAAATGAGCTGATGTAATAAGGAAAAGGGAGCAGTTCTGGGAAGACAAACTACAACACAGGGAATAAATAAAAATACTGGAAAAATCTACAAGTCTTAAAAGAATAGTAAGGTTTCTTAATTAGTGTTGAGCGAGCACCCCGATGCTCGGGTGCTCTGACCGAGCACCCCCTGAGGCTCGAGTGCTCGGCCGAGCACCCGAGCCCCATTGAAATGAATGGGGCGACACCAGGCACCCCCTGCTCTGATGAGGGGAGGGTGCCTGGTCAATGCCCCCTTCATCTCCGCTATGCCCCCTTCATCTCCGAATGCCCCCTTCATCTCCGCAATGTGCCCCTTCATCTCCGAATTGCCCGTCTTCCACAATGTGCCCCTTCATCTCCGCTATGCCCCTCTTCCACAATGTGCCCCTTCATCTCTGCTATGCCCCTCTTCCACAATGTCCCCCTTCATCTCCTCTATGCCATAGAGGAGATGAAGGGGGACATTGTGGAAGAGGGGCATAGCGGAGATGAAGGGGCACATTGTGGAAGAGGGGCATAGCGGAGATGAAGGGGCACATTGTGGAAGACGGGCATAGCGGAGATGAAGGGGGACATTGTGGAAGAGGGGCATAGAGTCTATGCCCCTCTTCCACAATGTCCCCCTTCATCTCCGCAATGCCCCCTTCATCTCCGCAATGCCCCCGTACCTCCAGTCCCTGGTGGTCCAGCGGAGCTTCTTCGGATCTGTGCCTCTTCCGGCACAGATCCCCGCCACCCGAACATGGCGGGAGAGCACATGGCGGTACTCGACGAGTACCGCCATGTGCCGAGCAGAGCGATGCTCGAGCCGATCCGAGCATCGGCCGAGCACGCTCGCTCATCACTATTCTTAATAAAAGCAGCCCTAATTAATCATCATAGTATTTGGACTTTGGAGAGTGTTATTTCAATTCTGTCAGAGTTGTAGTTCAAGAGTAATTCAATGGCAAAGTGTCCTCCTCCCGTCCCTTTTACTGATGTAACATTGTTCAGCCAGATCAGAAGGGAGGTGCCCAAGTAGACTGCAGAGAGGGACAATCTTCAATTAAGATAAGCGAAAAACCTGAAAAAGTTGTCAAGAGGGCAGTGCTTTCATTGTTCTCATAGGAAGAAGATTGTTCCCTTCTGTTATCTGTCTGGTCTATGCACTGGATTCCACATCTGAGAAGAGATGGCTTACACTAGGTAAAAGGGGCGGGAGGGGAAACTTTGCTTGTGAATATCTCTCAAACCATAAAGGTTTGAGAGATAAGACATATCGTTCTTCATGTTTTTTTAATGCCCACAAAATAAAATAAAGATAAAACGAAGTATTACTATCCCTTTAAAATCATTTGAGCAAATTCACTTGGAATTCCACATACCTAACACTTGCTTTTTTTTAAGTACATCCAAAGTAGACATTCCCTACAACACCAATGGTTCAGTCTCTCCAGTTTTCATCTCCCCTCATACATACTCAACTATACTTCTAAAAAACCAATCTCTTTTATCTACAAGTGGATAAACAGACAGGCGGTCTAGATACTACCCCTACTGTGGAACAAATGGGAGGTTGACATCGGGGTTCTGAACAGTTGGGAATGGGACACGGCATTAATCATAGTAACATAGTAAATTAGGTTGAATAAAGACACAAGTCCATCAAGTTCAACCTTCGCCTCATACCCCAGTAACTGAGAATTTTATAGCTTTCCTGCTACCAAATAAGTTAGTCTTTATCAGACCTTCCTGATCTGCCTACTAAAAAACAGTATAACTCTGTATGTTTCCTTTTGAAAGAAATATATCTAATCTTCTCTTAAATGTATCCATTGTATCTGCTATACCCACCTCCTTGGACGAGGAATGCCACAATTTAACAGACCTTACTGTAAAAAACCCCTTCCTCTGCTGAAGTCTAAACCTCCTTTCCTCTAATCTCAAGGGGTGTCCCCTGGTCATTCTTATAGAGTTACCACATACTCCAGACATCATCTTATGTAACTTAAGAACTTACACCTATGCCAGCTTTTTAGTATAGGACGCAGATTGGACAGTAGCTGCCCCAGATCTGGCTCAGAGGGTTGCTCATTTCTTCATATATACTGGTCTTGCCAGCAAGTGCAGACCTCATGGCGGGAAGTTATTAACACTGTCTCTGATTCACTACCTAGGCCTATACCTTTATCCCCATGTCCGTGTTTCCTATCAATCCTTCCTGCTGAATTAAATCTCTATCCTTGAAGCCTTAACAATGGCCAGAAAGATTACAGAGATGGTAAGAATGCCTGAGAAGAAACAGGAAGATGTTGCATGGATCAGTTTGATCAGCTTGGCGGGCTTTGGGGTCTGGACTGCAGGGAGGGGGAGATAGTGGAACTGGGGGCTTCTAGTTAGTGTTCTCTTAGTGTTTATTTGTGAGTTAGTTAAAAGAGTAATACATTATAATTCAATCCTTGTAATATGTTCCATATTTATGTATGCTTTATGTGATGTTGTTCATTACACTGCTTATATGGATCTCTGATATATATCGTGTTAATGTTCTCAATAAAATTACCTTTAAAAAAATAAAAATAAAATACTGACAAAAACATAAAATATGGCTCAGAGCCAATGGGGTTGAGCCATATTTGATGTTTTGGTCTGGTTTCTATGGTGGGGAGTAGAGACCAATACCACTGACTACAGGCACATTATATTTTTTGCTATTTTTTAGATATAAAATTGGTACAGTTCCTCTACTTATTTACTGTATAAATAAAAATACTGGTTGATGCAAAGGGGGCTTTTAATCCTTTAACTGCTCAGTAGGTCTCCAACATATTCAAGGGTTTACCATGGTGGTTAAAATCCCCATTTAAATCACTGGTAATTTTGGTAAATTTTAAGTGTCCTATGGTGCATTTGGTTTGCCTCACTGAATGTAGATGGTTTAAGACAAGCATAACCCTTAAATGTAACTAGTGAATGGTGCACAGTTGCCAGTTGGAATGGACATGTCCGAGACCCGTTGGAACACTGCAGTGGTGAGTTTACATGCAGAGATTTTTGCAGGCGTGGGCTTCCCCCATGCCCACTCCTGTGAAAATCGCCATCCCTGATTTGCTACATGCCAGTTGGAATGGACATGTCCCAGACCCATTGGAACACTGCAATGCTGACTTTATCTGCAGAGATTTCCGCAGGAGTGGGAGGGGGCTCCCCCTGCCCACTCCTGTGAAAAACGACATCCCTTATTTGCTGCATGCAGCCAATCCCTCCCCGCCTCCTTCAGATGGGGTGGACAGCAAACCAGAAACCACAAGAATTGACATATATATATACACTAGTAACTCAGAATAATTTAACCCATCAAGGACCAGAGGAAATGTTCAGTGCATTGTTTTGCAGTGTATTCACACCTCTCTGGTCCTTAAAAGTTAATGAATGCACAAAACAAATATAAATGAACAAATATATATTAAATGTAATTTGTAAGTAAATGTAAATGTAATCTTTACAGTACAGAGCTTATTAAGCCCTGTAGTACAGACACAAGAATTATGTCAGACTGGATAGCACGTTGTATATACTATTTCCTACATTGATAAAAGATCAGTAAAGTGTACTAAATCTGCAACAAAACAATTGCACTGTATCCTTTTATATTGTACTTCCAATGACTTTTCTAAATTGCATATGTTAACCTTTTAAGAACCAGAGGGGTGGGCAACATATTGATGACTTCACTGTGTTTTTTTGATACACAGGAGACTTCAGTTGTCTGAATATTTGCTCTTGGACCACTACAGTGATCATAACTTCTTCAAATGCTGTCAGCCACACAGTATTATCTAATATTCCATGCTGCCCACAGAGACTGGTTGTTGTGTTGCAAATCACAATGTAGCATATGAACATATCCATCTGCACAGCTTTTTTGATGTTTGGCTCCTGCTGTACCTTATGTGTTCCACCATTGGGTATGTACTAGGTTATATGATGAATTAAGTGCATACAGGTGCACACACCTAGCCTTCATTAAGAGCAAACCCTAAACACCTCTGCTATATCATGTGCAGGAAAATTGAGTAATGTTAATATAATTTCCTATCCACCTTGTTTAATACATTGGGTTAAATTAATTGAAGAGGAAAGGAACTGGCTAAAAATGGCCTACACTTCCTCATGCAGTGTTAAAGAGAATTTGTTTTGCATAGAAAGGATAGCACATATGCATTATACAGAAACAACAGGAGT
Organism: Rhinophrynus dorsalis; assembly: GCA_037306005.1. NCBI lineage: Eukaryota > Metazoa > Chordata > Amphibia > Anura > Rhinophrynidae > Rhinophrynus > Rhinophrynus dorsalis. The sequence goes on along the minus strand of CM074721.1, from coordinate 264,311,810 downwards.
AATTTGTTTGCAGCTCCTGTTTTAGTGAAGAATTGTGTTTGTACATCACAGTGGTGCTGAAGCACTAAAAAAAAACGGATCAGTTTTGGGTCAAGAAGTCAGCTGTAGCACAGGAACAAAATCAACTCATGTAGACTGAATTGGACTTTTAAACCAGGATATTGCTTTGAAACGCTTTTAAGTCCACTGCTAAAATACCCATTTAAATCATTAACACAGAAAAGTGTAAAAATGTTACTCCAACTACATCCTAATGTAGAAGTTATCACCTCAAAAAGTACAAATACACCAAAATAACTATTTGCAGATGTGGTGGCACTTTCTCTACTAGTTCAATAGCATGGGATAATTCAGAATTAAAGAGGGATACTCACACAGAAAGAAGACCAGTTTTTGAACTAACGATAACAGGACATAACAGTGGAGTTCACCTTATCCTGTACATGCAATCTTACAATATGCAACACAGTCCATGATTCCACTGAAAATGATTTATTTAAAATCAAAGCAAAAGCGCACATACATAAAAACACTTAAAACCGAACAATAAACTCTATGTACCAATGCCCAACAGACTTTTTCTCAAGCTATCATCCTACAAATAAAATATACTCAAATAAAAAGGCTGTATGCTTTGAAATGTGTGTTCATAGGGCTTATTATTCTGTTTTACTTGTTTTTAGGAAAGTGGGTTTTGGCCTTAAATTATTTTAACAAAACCTTTTTTAGTGGACTGATGGACTATTTTTTTTTGCATGCTATAAGGTTGCCAATACAGGGATGGTACTTTCCTCATTGCATTTTGCTAGCCCGCATTCTTTTTGTGTGATTACTAATTTTGAAATATCTCATTCTACTGAACTAGTTGAGAAAGCTCCTTCACATCTGTATATACAACATTTAAATCAACGAACATTTTAGGAAATCTTAATTATCCCACTTGGTAGAATTGGTTCACTTCAGAATTGTTCCACTTCCTTTTAGAATATTAGTCTCAGTGTCTTAGGGTACAGTGTACAGTGAACCATGAGAAGCTATGTTTTGCAGTCTGTAGGAAACTTGAAGTATCCAGCATTTGTGAATGACTGTATCTGGTGACAGTTATTCATGAAACAAAAGGCAAACTATTCTGTATTACTAGTTATTGTTGCCTATGTAACTTTATCCTGGATAATTTATTTATTAGTAGAGATGGGCAAAAAAGTAAAAAAAAAGTTTCTGAGGAGGAGTTTTTCTTAAAAAAAAAAACAATTTGCAACTTTTTCCATGGAATTTCCAAGTCATAGAAAATATATTGATTTTCCAGCTTTTCACTATCACCAATTAATTTTCCACAAAACCTTTTCCATTTTCACATGTGTTTTCTATAGACACAAGAATTCCCCCTGCAATACTACTGCTGCTGAGTGCTGCTGAAAGTAAACATTATTAGCAATCTGACTCCTCCAGCATCATTACTCTTGAAAATCAGGCTGAGTCATTGTAAGATAGTTCATGAGGCTGAAAAGAGACATGCCTCCCCATCAAGTTCAGCCCATGCCATGTCATCCCATTGATCCAGAGATAGGCAAACCCCCTATTTAAACAATTTCCAATTAATGCCCAAATGGTAAATGGTAAGAAAAAATCCTTCCTGACTCCAAATTGCAGCCAGATTTTTCTGGATTAACATTTTATCTGTTTGAAACAAGGTGCATAATTCTCAATAATGCTCAGAGCTAGAAAGGTAACCATTACTTATTTGTAGGTAACTACAGTATCTGAAAGCACAGCATCCAGAAGCATTGAACTCCATAACATAACTATCCTTATAGTGAAAACGGCAACACTACTGTTATGTGCTCCTTGGCTCCATTCACTTTTAGGAGTGTTTCTACTGGTGTAAGTCATTGCTCCTCTGATATGCTACTGTTGTATCTCCCAATCAAACCTATGGTTGCATTTCAGTTCAGATCTCAATGAGGATGTGCCTTGATGTGATTCTACTTTCTTTCTGATCACATGTTTTACAGAGAAAACAGATAGCAACTTGTTTAGCTTTCGGATCAATAGTGAAATGTCTCCATATTGAAGATTTCATAGATGGCGTTCCTGAGGGACTAATACTTCTACTACTACTATTACTACTACTACTAAAGGGGCTAAATGTTGCAATAGCACTAGCAGGGCTATACTAATGTTAATATGGTTTATTAAATGTATGTAATTCACTGGCTTTTTTCATTTCAGGATAGGTGAGAAATTAAATCTGACTGCTACACAAGTCAGATAGCTCAGTTCTTCTTGGAATGAAAAGTCCCTAACAACTAAACCAAAAATATCTAAAACCGTTTAATTGATTTAAAAAAATGTACAAAGTACAAGCAGATTAAATGGATTAACTCAAAGAGAGATCCACGTTAAGTATTTTCCTGATTAAGCACAGGTGAGTTAATTAGATGCTCAGAAAAAATTTGTTCAAGTAGGGAAATCCTTAAATCTTACACATTTACTTTCTTAATTTACATTTTTTAACAAGTCTACCATTTATATATGTGTCTGTTTTCACCTTGTTTACTCATCTCAGAAGAGATCAAATCCCTTTAATCATGCAAGTTCATGAATGGGTACATTATGCATGAAGTGTAAGCATTTGCTCATGAAAGGTATGGGATTCGATTAATCTTCAATGTCTAAACGCGAACAATATATTGCTATTCACATGTAAGTAAATGGTAAATATGAAGCACACTTTTTATGTGTGTAGTGGGCAGTGGCCAGTATGGAGACATTTCACTAATGATCCAAAAGACAAACCTGTTGCTATCTGTTGTCTACATAAAAAAACATGTGATCAAGGGTAAAGCAGGATCAGATACAGGCACACCCAGGACAGCTTTTCCTCAGGATCAATATCAACCATGTCTCCTACTGCTGCTGTTTTTAAAAGCAAATCACAGAGAAGAATGACTTTGGGTTAGTTGAAGATGAAAAAAGTCAGAGTTCCCTGAGTACGACCTGCAACCAGCACCACACCACCATTAGTTGAATATTAAATATTAAATTAAATGTTAAAATAATTGCATTACACAGTTATTCTTCTTTATGTTGTCAGTCCTCCTTTACTGATAATTAAATGTACATAAAAATAATTCAAAAGTATCCACGTGGAATGACAAACTAATCAAAATGTTGGCATTTTACATGCTGCCCTATTCATGTGTTGAAAACAGAGGTTTTAAAGTACTGATGTTATTTGTTTCACCCCAATGGCACATCCCATGCCACGGTTATTTCTCATGAATGCTTGTGATAGAGTTGTACAAACAGGTGGTAATGTCATGGGCAAGGGCAAAAGATTTCAGTATGCTAACAATGTTTTGAAAACATATTTTGCTGTAGGACTCAGACTGCTCACAGCTTTTATTTTCAACTATTTTCTTCAATTTAGCCCTCAACAGCACTAATATTGGCCATAGAAAGCACATTCTGAAAAAGTAAAGATTTTCATGGAAAATTCATTGACAGTTACAAAAAGGAAGACTTTTTTTTAATTAATGCATGGTAATATCTGTGGAAAAACCTACAGATCTTGTTTTTTTGTGAAAATCCCCAGCATCCATGCAGAACTTTATGTACTGGCTTCAGTCAGAAATGCAGCACACCTTCCATCAATTCAAGACAACCAACATCCCTGCAGCCAGCAACCATGCATCTAGTGTACCTACAGCCAATAAGATTTCCTTGGTCAAGAAGTGTCATCCTGTTTGAATGAAGAAGGCAAAATAAGAGAACCTTATCTATTTCTGGTAGAAGAGGTGGATTTACTGGTTGTAGCTGTGTGATCTATCATAAATCTGGAAGACTCACAGGAAGAGCAAAAAAGTATCCACTGTTCAGTAGATGTCATGTTAAACCCAAGACTTTCCCTATTTTTGCAGTAATCAGCAGTGTAAGCCAAGATGAATGGCAGATTACTTGAGAGAAGGTTGGCCATGTTCAAAAAAGTAGAAAGATGTTCCCCTTTCACACCAAAGATACTAAAGCCTAGGGACCTCGAAAATTAGATACATTGCTAATTTTCCACTAGGATGATGCAGTATTAGTATCCATTATAATAGGTGCCAGAACATCTGTTCTATCCAGAATGACAAGAAGGGCTATGTGGTTGAAGACTTGTATAGCAGACTCGGCTTCCAAGAGTTGACTTTTCAGTATGCTCTTTGAGTTGAGGGTGGATACCTTTTCAGGAAGGAGTAATAATAGATAAATAGGTTGACAGAAAAAATCTCTTCTGCTCAGAAGATCCTTCCCTAAGTTCCGCAAGAACAGCTTTCAATACTCCAGACATCAAGGTAAAGAATATAGGAAAACTGCTAAGGAAACATTTCTCCAAAAAACAAATGAAGAGCTTACAAGATCAAGGAAAAACTTCTTCCTAGTCATCAGGTCCTAATTCCTCCCAGATAGATCTATAGTCACTCAGATTCCTATCAACTCAGTCATAAGAAAGAGCCTCCTAAATTAGATCTCATTTTTAATGAGACAGAAGTTTGTTAACCTGGTTTCACCTCATCTTGTAGGAACAG